>OZ005744.1:191988252-192086268 GCA_963930735.1 Dioctria linearis | reverse complement strand
CTTCCAAATATGTAATAAGGAATGTTTCCGTTCACCTTCCAAATAAATAATAAGGAATGTTTCCGTTCACATTCTAAAGAATTAATTAGGAATGCTTCCTTTCACCTTCTAAAGAATTAATAAGGATTGCTTCCTTTCACCTTCCAAAGAATTAATAAGGAATGCTTCCTTTCACCTTCCAAGTAAGTAATAAGGAATGCTTCCGTTCGCCTGCTAAATAATTAGTAAGGAATGCTTCCTTTCACCTTCCGAATAAGTAATAAGGAATGCTTCCGTTCACCTTCCAAAGAATTAATAAGGAATGCTTCCTTTCACCTTCCAAGTAAGTAATAAGGAATGCTTCCTTTCACCTTCCAAAGAATTAATAAGGAATGCTTCCGTTCACCTTCCAAGTAAGTAATAAGGAATGCTTCCGTTCACCTTCTAAAGAATTAATAAGGAATGCTCCCTTTCACCTTCCAAATATGTAATAAGGAATGTTTCCGTTCACCTTCCAAATAAATAATAAGGAATGTTTCCGTTCACCTTCTAAAGAATTAATTAGGAATGCTTCCTTTCACCTTCTAAAGAATTAATAAGGATTGCTTCCTTTCACCTTCCAAAGAATTAATAAGGAATGCTTCCGTTCACCTTCCAAGTAAGTAATAAGGAATGCTTCCGTTCACCTTCTAAAGAATTAATAAGGAATGCTTCCTCTCACTTTCCAAGTAAGTAATATGGAATGCCTCCGATCACCTTCCAAAGAATTAATAAGGAATGCCTCCTTTCACCTTCTAAAGAATTAATTAGGAATGCTTCCTTTCACCTTCTAAAGAATTAATAAGGATTGCTTCCTTTCACCTTCCAAAGAATTAATAAGGAATGCTTCCTTTCACCTCCCAAGTAAGTAATAAGGAATGCTTCCGTTCACCTTCCAAAGAATTAATAAGGAATGCATCCTTTCCCCTTCCAAGTAAGTAATAAGGAATGCTTCCTTTCACCTTCTAAAGAATTAATAAGGAATGCTTCCTTTCATCTTCCAAAGAATTAATAAGGAATGCTTCCTTTCACCTTCCAAGTAAGTAATAAGGAATGCTTCCGTTCGCCTTCTAAATAATTAGTAAGGAATGCTTCCTTTCACCTTCCGAATAAGTAATAAGGAATGCTTCCGTTCACCTTCCAAAGAATTAATAAGGAATGCTTCCTTTCACCTTCCAAGTAAGTAATAAGGAATGCTTCCGTTCGCCTTCTAAATAATTAGTAAGGAATGCTTCCTTTCACCTTCCGAATAAGTAATAAGGAATGCTTCCGTTCACCTTCTAAAGAATTAATAAGGAATGCTTCCTTTCACCTTCCAAGTAAGTAATAAGGAATGCTTCCGTTCACCTTCCAAAGAAATAATAAGGAATGCTTCCTTTCACCTTCCAATTAAGTAATAAGGAATGCTTCCGTTCACCTTCCAAAGATTTAATAAGGAATGCTTCCTTTCACCTTTCAAGTAAGTAATAAGGAATGCTTCCGTTCACCTTCCAAAGAATTAATAAGGAATGCTTCCTTTCACCTTCCAAGTAAGTAATAAGGAATGCTTCCGTTCGCCTTCTAAATAATTAGTAAGGAATGCTTCCTTTCACCTTCCAAAGAATTAATAAGGAATGCTTCCTTTCACCTTCCAAATAAGTAATAAGGAATGTTTCCGTTCACCTTCCAAATAAATAATAAGGAATGTTTCCGTTCACCTTCTAAAGAATTAATTAGGAATGCTTCCTTTCACCTTCTAAAGAATTAATAAGGAATGCTTCCGTTCACCTTCCAAAGAATTAATAAGGAATGCTTCCTTTCACCTTCCAAAGAATTAATAAGGAATGCTTCCTTTCACCTTCCAAGTAAGTAATAAGGAATGCTTCCGTCCACCTTCCAAATAAGTAATAAGGAATGTTTCCGTTCACCTTCCAAAGAATTAAGAAGGAATGCTTCCTTTCACCTTCAAAGTAAGTAATAAGGAATGATTGTAGTTTTTTATTACCTTACTTTTTCTGAAACTTCGCTCACATGAAGCACTATCATCAGAAAATTCGGAGCACGATTTCAATATTTAGATAGGATTCTTGGAGGTTAGAGGTGTAAGTTGATTGAAGTAAATCCAAAAACGGCTTTTCTCAGATTGTATTAAGAAGATCGCAGGAAATGAATTCAAAATCTCCAAAAACTTGTTCCAATGTTTCGTGTCTCCACGTCGTTAGAATAGAAGAAGATCAACCGATTCAAAAACTGGTTTACGAAGCTAGTTCGAATCGCTTTATTTTTCTTGGTCTTGTTTCTTTACCGTTTGCTGGCAAATATATCCATATCTTCAGGAAATTTAGTTGGACTGTAAAAAATTTCTCATTGTCAGAATCACAAACTAACCTCAACTTTGTCAAGCGGGTACAAACAATTGGAGAACCAGGGCGTATACAGGGGGAGGGTCGCAATGAATTGAATGTGGTGCTTAGCTGTAGAGTGAGTTTTAAAAGTTTAACAGGACGATTTTCGTATGATACGGTAGTATGGTACTTGTCGCCAGCGATTAATGCTGGCGCTGTAACGCACTTTAACAATCTGCAGCGTGGATATAAAAGTCGTTTGGTCGTAGCACTTCGTCTTTGAAACGTGTACGGTTTTTTTTAGAATTTTCTTGTGTTTTATGTAGTGTCGAAAAGTCATTTTATAACATGTAAAATGTAAGTAATTTTGGAATATTAGATATTTATTTTAGGATGTGATTGTTTAGAAATAGATGAGCAATGCTTAGCAGCCCGGTTAATATGATGCTTTTATATTTTTATTGCACCGATTACTCCTATAGATGAAAAGAACACAATTTCGAGATTTGAAAGTCTTAGTATTTCTAAGAAATTGGTCATCGATCATAAATTTTTTTTTACCTATCTGATTTTCGGAGATAAAATCGATAACAGGACAACTTGCTGGGAATCTCGCAACAGAAGCATAAAAACTGACTTAACAAATTTTGAATTAGGGTTCTTCCAGTAAAACCCCAGTTCAATGCAGTGAACGTCTAGCCACCCGTTGATTTTCCATGGCGACACTGATTTAAATCTGAGGTGTTCAAACGTTTTACGTTCGTAGGGAAGCATTCAAGTTTTCTTAGAAATATACTTGCAAAATATTGCTAAGAGCTTTAATGAATAACTATTTACCTACAACAGTCCAAACGAATTGGTGGATTGATTCTGGTGGTTCACTCTTTCGGACAAGGGCACAAGTATTCAGTTTTCTTAAAAGGTTTGACATTTTTTCTTTAGATTTTGCATGCACTACTGGGGCCGGATTCTCCACCTCTGAGAGTTTGGGAGTTTGGACGATGAGATTTTTCGTTTTCCCCAATTAAAACTCCCTAACTCTCCATTCGCGATTCTCTAACATACTTGGTTAGTTAGGGAAAATGTGGGAAGTATCGCAATATTGAAGGACGGTTAACTCTGTATGGGAAGGTCGTAGAGTACTGGGGCTTTTTCCTTCAGATTTAGGGTCTAGAGTACAAAAATATAGATGACACATTGAGGGGGGGGGGGGTCGTACAACCCCTCATTGGGGCTATCCAAAATACGTCATGTTTGGTAACAAATTAAAGATGGAGAAGCGAGTAATATAGTGGTGCAGTTTTTTTTTGTTCATTTTAACTTCAGATCTAACATTTTACCGCCGAAAGACGGATTTGTTGCACTTGGGTCAAGTATTTGGTGCACATATTTCTTCCGTTCTTTATTTCACATCTATTAGTACTCTGTTGTGAACATTTTTTTCATGGAAAGTGAATGTTCACGACTACCTATTCATATTGATAAGTTGAAAATATGTCAATTTTTGTAACAAAAAGCGGCCACATTTTTTCATCTTAAAATGGACTGAATTCACTTCTTTTGCAGTTATCTCCAAAACCATTTATCGGACTCAAAACCTAATTACATACCTATCTAATTATGGAACAAAATGTAGATACGATTTACAAGCTTTAACGTGCATATTTAAAAAATGTTATAACATCTCTTCTGTACTGGAAGACGATCAAACTGATCATTTTCGCGTAATTTAGAATTTTTCGTGCGTACCTTAAGACACTAAAATTAATATTTCTCTGTAAGTATTGCAAAGATCTCCATAATTTGCTTTTGTAAATATAGTCAGGATACGCAGTTAGTCCACAATTTAATTATAAAATACTAGGTACCACAAAACACAACAAAAACAGCGATTACTGTCTGTTGAGAAGTATTCTTCTTACTTCTCCACAACTAACACAGCCGAGAGTTTTTTTTCGAGTGGAATAGAGAGTTTGGTACTTCTCAATACAAATTCCCCGAATTACAAAATTCCGAGTGGAGAGTTAAGTGTCAAAAGAACTCTCATCTTCGCAACTCCACAACTCTCCGTGTTAGTGAGTCCGGGCCCTGGTGGCCGACAATGGTTCCAAGGAGTTATATTGATTCATGTGTTTTGGCTGGTTTTGCTCGCGAAAGCTATTTATGAGCGTTGGCTTATCATACATTTTTTGTTGGAAATTTACTTGAACATTTTTCTTTAGAATTTTTATACAGAATTTTTACGGCAAACTATAAAATTAAAATCCATTCGCTTTCCTCTGCAGTAGTTGGCGTTGCTTTGTTTGTACTTTCGTATTAATTCAAGTGGTGTTTGTTTAATTCAACTTCACGTTTCCTTTTAATTTTTAGGAGCAGAATAAACCATTGATAACTTTTTTCAGAAAAATGCAAGATCAGTTAAGCTCCCATCAAAAGAAATAATCAGTGGCATATCATGCACTCCCACTCCGATTTCTTTAAATATGAGTCAAGGAACAAGCTCACTCTCAGTCAATTACTTTACCGGTGACAGAATCGCTTGCGTCAGCAGCAAATTCTACAATCTCTGCACTAGAAGGTGTATCTGGTTATGAATTCTTAATGTCCAAACTGAGATTGACATTGGTGTGGATAATATTATCGGCAGGTTTTACAAATTAATCTGAAAATTGGATTATGTGAAATAACGTAAATATGATTTAAAAAAAAAATTAAAGCGACTTCTTCCGACTTTTTCCTCACCCTCGAACGTTTTAGTTGTGACCCCCCTAGGCTGCAGGTCTGGATACGCGCCTTTGGAGAACAACAAATTTATTTGAATAATCACTCACAACTCAAATATTATTTATAAGCTAAGCCCCTAAGCTTCAACGTCCGAGGCAAGTGATTCACTTTTGTTACGACTCTGCTTCACGAGGAAAATATTTGATCTCTTTTAGATTTAATTTTAATGGTGAAAGGGCCAATCGCTCCTTTACATATTTTGTACATACATCTTTCCTCTATTTATATCAATTTCTTGCTTCCTCTTCTTTACTAAATCTTGTAAATTCTAGAAAATTATTCAATTTTATGTATTATTTATGATTAGTGCGTCTGTATTTAGCATGGAAGCTAGCATTCCTTCTTTGAAATCTAGCATCATTCGTTTGTGAAAAGACTTTCTTCATTTTATAAACCTCGTAACTTTGTTTTGTTCAGTAAGAAAGCTTCCATTTGAGCCACACACGTATACCGAGCGTAAAAATGACTTGTGGATAGAAAACGCTGTCTTGATCTCGTTGTGCTCGGTTCAGTACGGAGCAGCCTAATAATTTGTGTTGTTTACCTCTTATAAAAAAGTCATTTTTGAAGACCCAAACGGACTGGTTTGTCTTCATTTGCCCGGGCCGGTTTCAAGACCCAGTCCAGGCCTACAAACAGCCAAGACCCCTAGGTTCAGACCAGTTACTTTTTTAATCACATAGAGATTGAAAAACCACAATTTATGTCTATAGTTCTGCTTTCGTATATATCAGTTGTGCTTTTCTGTAGCTCGTGACGTATCATCATACGGAATATTAAATAAAAATAAAACCACTCAATTCATCAGAAACTCGAACCAAAGATCTTTTATTTTATCGGTCGATTGTTTTAATCGCTGGTTTAACGAAGCGAAATTCATTTTCTCTGTAGGTACTTGTTTCCCCTATAAATATGTCACGTGCTTTAATATGATATGAAAATGTGGGAAAAATATATGTTTCCTGTCATTATCATTAGGTCAGGGGCAACTTAATGAAGCGTCGTCGGTGAATTTTTCCAACCATAATGAATTAGCAATCACAAAAAAAAAACTATTTTATTAATTTTCTCTTCCTCAAAATCTAATTTCATTACTCTCTTAAAATTAACATTTATTAAAAAATGAAACAACGAATTCCATATCCCAACATAAAAAAAAAGTATGAAAATCGAATCAATTTATTGCGAAATTACGACAAAAATGCTAAACGAACTCTAACATGAAGAGACTATTTCCGGTATCAATCTTCCGCAAAATCGTTTCTGAGTTCACTCTTCATCATGCAATAAGCCCGTTTTTGCCACCAGATACTTGTTAAAATGGTGGAATGCCTGGTCTATACATAGATAAATTTCCAATGCTGTGAAGCTTATAGCCATAAGCATTGATTTTATCGCCGACATTTCATGCCCCGAGAAATATGTTGTCGGCAATATCGGGGGTAAACGATTAGGGCGGATTACATCGTGCTCACTGCCTTCATATCCTTAATTTAACAGCTCCTTTCCACCCTAGTACGTCGTCGACGACTGTATATTCACTATCTACACAGTAGGCCTTTTTTTTTTGCTTTGATTTTATTATTATCTTTTTTTTTCTCCTTTTATACAAAATCTTGAAGGGAGCTTGAGATAAGATTGAAGTTGAAGTAAGCAATTGACAAAAAGGTAAGCTCATAAAGTACGATCTGAATTTTCTGCTATGTGGAGACTGTATGTGATAATGTAGGCGCGTACATGTGAAATTGATATTCGTTTGTGTATTTTTATTAGAATGATAAAAACAAATGAAAAATTGAAAAAAATAAATGCTTAATGATAATGTAAATTGTAGACAGAAATAAACAGATTAAGATAGTTGAGTAGATGTTAATGAAAATGATGTGAAAGTTTTCTTTTGTTTTTTTTATTATTAAAGACTTTTGGAGATAATAATTGCAGCACTAATCATGCTTGATATCACAATAATTACTGTCAAATAATATGATGCTGTAAAAAAATCATTTTTAATACATACTGGTAAAATTAGTAAGTCAATAAATTAATGAAAATTAAACTTGTCGATTACAGTGGTATCTTCGAATTCAAATCTAATGGAATGTGACAGAATCCTTAGAGTTGACACACATATAATTACAATCCCTTGAAGATTCTCGTTGTATGTCAAAAATTACAAAAGTATTAGAAAAGAGGACATCTAGTTTCACATGTTGCTGTTCTTTACTTTACAGGGAATGCGGTAAATAAATATGTAATAAAACACGAACTAAAAATACTTATTAAAAAGAAAGTCGATAAGTAGTAACTAATATCTCTGAAGTTAAAAAAAAAAAACTGTATGAAAACATCCAAAATTTCTCATCTGTCGTCCCATCTTTGGGTGAGTGCCTCAAGAATCCATTCTTGGGCCGCAACTGTTCGCACTGTTAATGCCCTTCCATCTGTTCTTAAAATCTTTTGACGCCGTTTATTCGGTCGGATGGTTTACTCGAACGCCAATACGTTCGGTTGGTGTAAAAAACAATCTAGTTTTTGACGTTTTTACATAGCTGCGTCACTGCTGTAGCAATAGTGACTAGTACCAGAACTTGAACCTGAACAATCCTTTCTTTTGAGTTCTGTTTGATTTCTCAAAGGCATTCGATTTTGTTAACCACAGCATTTTATTGCAAATGCAATCTCATTATTTTTGCTTTACTGCATCTGTTTAATTTTTATTGGAAGCTTCTTGTCAGAATGCCACCAAGGAAGGGGCTAAGGTGGATGATAAATTATCTAATTCCTCTCACGAGGTGTAACAAAGGGATCAATCTTGTCGCCGCTGTTATTTATTTGATTTATTAATGACCTTTGTCAAGTTGCTCCCGATCTTCGGATTCAATTATACACAGATGATGTGCTACTACAGTTGTAATTTGAGTAGAATAAATGCATGGTGCAAGATTATTGCACTGAAATTAATTTCCAATAAGCCTCAATGCATTATTATCCCCAACGGTTCACTACATCTGTCTGATATATGATGAATTGAAATTACAATTAAAAATAAAATAAAATTTATTTCTAGCTATCAGCCAGTATTTTGTCAAAGTCAAACCAAATATATTTGGTTAAGGCATTAATCCTGACTTTCATCACCTATGGAAGTTTGATTTTCCTGCGACTTGATTGCATTTGTGCCCGTAGAATGGCGGTCGCGTTTACTGATTGGTTCCGCTTTATTTTCGAGCTTAGTTGATATGCCGATGTCTAATCTTATCGCGATCAATTGGTTGGGTGCCCGCTTAAAATATCCTTCTTTACCTTACAAAAAAATAATTAATCATATTTCCTGAGCAAATTTTTTAATTTCACAAATATTCGTATCGAAGCAAGAACGTTATTTTTCTACGTTTTACAAGGTTTGTCATGGAAGACTTGTGGCGACGCGATTGCGCTTTATTCGGAAATACATTTTTTATGTTTGACTGCTGTATTGACCTGAACATTAGGGTCGCTTCCAAATTCGTCTGTCCCCAAATTTCCATTTGGGCAGCGTGAACACGTTCCTTAGAAGCATTAGTAAACGAATGGAAATAATGTTAGTTTTTTAAGTCCTATGAAGGAGGCAGACTAGTTAAGTGTAGAGATTTATATAGTATTTAATTCAATTCAATTCAATTCAATTCAATTCAATTTATTAAACACAATTCAAATGTTTTTACATGTTTACAGAGTAAATTTAACTTATTTAAGAGTTATAGAGGGTAATTTCTTTTCTTTACAACTTAAGCGTTCCTTACGATTTGTTTCTTTCTTTTAATTATTTAGTTACTGCTAGAACAATTTGTGTTTTTTGAGGAAAAATTATACAAAAACCCCTTAGCTATTTTAACCACCCTTTACGGTCCGAATTAATTTTTCCTATTCCCAGTAATCCGGTCCGAATTAATTTTTGATATTTATCAATTCATGTATATACTCACACACTCCTTACGAAACTCTCATGAACTATAAAGCGTACTAACTTGAAATTTAGAATGTAGGTCCTTATATGATATAGGCATCCACTAAGAAAAATTTTTTGGAAATTCAATTCCTAGAACTCGGGGTCGCTGATCTCGAATCTGCTATCGAAATTTGGAAATTAAAGATGGCGGATCCAATATGGCGACTGAAAAGGTTCAACTTCAAAGGATTTCCGTGTAAATGAATACATATGTAGGGGTTTTTGGAGTCGCTGATTTTATATGTTGTAAAAATTTGATCCTGGGAATGTTTCGAGTTCCAGCGGGAAAAATTAAAAACGTGGAAACATAAAACAGTTTTATACATTCTCCAACAGTTTTACCGCGCATGAATTCAGATTAAAATTGATACAATTTCATTCATTTTGTTAAATTTTTATTTACAAGGACAAGGCCGAGACTTGTCTATTAATTTATTATGAACCTAACAAATTTATCTTAGTTTTCATAAAGTTATAAGCAAAACGAAGTATAAAATAAGCTGAAAAACAATTAAAGAGATTTCTTGATTGCTTTTAGTATAACTTATTGGAGCTTAAATATTTTCTTCATATGATATCTTTCGAAGCAAGTTCCCAAGTGCAGCCCCGGTTGGCGTGTACATGTGTTACAAATGTAGGTTGTTTCTCTTCTTCCTCCAGGGATTTTCCGTTTTGAGCAGATTATGCAGTCCTTATGCCTTCCCTCTGGGTGAGGTATAATAATATGCAATTTTCCGTTGAGTCTTTCTTCTTGATCTGAGCTGGATGGGCGGCCTCTTTTTCTTGATTGTGTGCCTTCTCGGAAATCTTCTACAAGTTCCTTTACAAGTTGCCTCCAAAACTGGATATGTTTCATCGTTTTTGAACCATTTTTTTTTGCACAGTTCTTTATGCAAGATGTATGAATTAATAATGGATACCTCCATCCCCCAAAAGAAAAGTTTTCACCACCACTTAAGTGTTTTCCGTAAAAAAACAATATGAAGAAATATATTGGTCAGCAGTGTCGACTCCCCCCATCTTCTTTGTATAGTTGACGACAACACTAGGTTTCTTGACCTCTATATCTTCCCCCGCAGGCCCTTTCCATTTTTTTGTAACAAATTCAGGTTCTGAGGTACTCCAAGTACTTAGCATATTGATAACTCTTTTGTCACGCCATGAGAGTAAAAGTATGTTATCGTTTCTATATGAAATTTGCTCGCCTTTCTTAAGCTTAGGGTTTTTTATGCAGCTTGGAACGTCTTTGCGTGAAGTTGAAAAAGTCCCAGTTAGCTCCCGGGCAAGTGTTACGCTGGTATAAAATCGATCAGTGAAAATATGATATCCAGTGATGTCAGGCCAAGATTCTCTAAGGTTATTGAAAAGGTGAATAACAATTCTGGAAGTAAAAGGAAGGTCTGGTCTTATTAGGCATTCAGTTGTAACTGTACCGTGGTAAGCAGTGAAGGTAAAAATATAGCTGGTAGCAGAATCTGCTAAGACATATGTGCGGATTCCCCATTTGGTGGGTTTATTAGGGTTGTAGGTTATAAAGGCGATTCGACCTTTGTAGCCAACAACAGCTTCATCAATTGAAATATTTTGATCGGAAATGAACAATTCTCTGCACCTTTCATCTATGAATTTTAGGAAATTACCAACTCTTTGTGTCCTTGTTTTCAAATCTGCATTTTGTGGAACCATTTCTAAATGAAGCATCCAAAATATTTCAAAGAATATTTTCCTCGTGAAAATTTGGGAGAAAAATGGAACCTGGTTTATAAGTTCTTGAGACCAATAATCTTTCATATCTGGTTGTTGAAGTAACCCCATGTTGATTATAACTCCTAAAAATGCCCACATTTCTTCTTCTGTTATATCCGTCCAACTGTGCCAAATGGAATGCTGAGATAAGGTCTTTGATCTAATTTTTGTTTTGCATATTTGTTTGTCTCTTCAACAATTTTTTTTATTAGTTGTGGAGTAAAAAATAGTTTGAAGAATTGAATAGGTGTATCAATATTTCCAGGAATTTGAGGTCCAATACTTCTTTGTCCTAATGACAAACTTAGTCGAGTAGGCGGGTCATCCCGATCAGTCACGTTCCTGTATCCATCACTTCCTCGTGCAGCACTTATATTACCTTCACCATCCTCGGCTTCTTCGTCCTCAACATCATCATCTATAATTCTCCTGCTGTTTCGGCTTCCAACAAGTCGAATTTCACATTCGGAATCGCTATCAGATACGGCATATGACGGTCCAGGATTAATTCTGGCTCCTGAATATAATTCATCTTCACTTGACAAATTTAAAAAATCTTCATCTAAATTACACAAGTAGTCTTCATCATCACTGCTAAAGTCACTCAGCTCTTTTAACACTTCTTCGTCAATATTTATATAAATTGTTGATAGGAACCACAAACTTTATGTATTTATGTAATGCAAAAAATAAAAATACTATAGAAGCGCAAGTTCACTCACAATAAAGCTAAAAGAAAGAAACACGACTGATTGTAGTAGTACCTTCATCAACCAACAGCAAAGATTGCACTGTGCAACCCAGCAAACATTGAGATGAAAAATCATCAGCGCTATAATTGGGAGATATCTTACAGTTATCATCTTCGGAATATTTGAGCAATACAAATGTATGAAAATTGCTTTTATGCAATAATTAGATGATATGAGTGCGGTTGATTCTAATTTCAGTTTTACCTGGATGACAAAATGGCAATAAAATAACGAATCGTGTGTTTTTCCTCCAGACGAAAAGAGGACGATATTGCTTACAATTTCACTTTTACCTGGATAACAAAATGGCAGTAAAACAGGATTTTCTTAGTTTCGCCTGATGAAAAACCGGTTTATGTTTATTTGTAATGAGGATGATAAAGGAATGATGCGTTACCTGAAAATTTAGGTCTGTTCATTCTGTAAAGCATTCGGCGTAAATTATATATAATATATAATACTTTACTCCTCTAATGTATAAGGTCATATTTAAAAATAATCCAATTCCTTCCATTATCATATAGATATCACTTTCCTCTCTTCCAGGCAATGCACATGTGATACTTCAACATGATTCCCCGGCGATATCTTTTTCTTCTCTTTTACATGTATTGCTTTCGTGTCCCCTAGAGAGGTCCCAAGTAGAGAAAAATCACAATATATTCTCCTAAGTGCAGTTCTGCTATAGTGCGTTACTTTAGGTATATGGCGATTTTTAAAAATTCGTATCTCAAAAACGAAGCCGAACGCCATCGCAATTTTTTGTATGTGGATAGATATGGTTTCTAGGTTCAAAATAAAAATAGAAAAAAGAAAGTGCTAGAAGTCCTCTCTAGTGAATAATACTATTTTTTTGAAAAAAAAATACTATTATTAACAAAAAAACTTTTTCGTTCAGTACTGCTATATTTTTTTATATAAAATATGAAGCATTATGCTTCATTTGGCATTTGAATCAGAAAAATCGGTTGCTCCGTTCTCGAGATATGATTTTCTGAAAGTGACGCTTCATCGTAAAATCACGAAATTTCTAACCCCCCTAGCGGGGCAGTGGGGGGTGGTAGGGGAAAACAAAAAATATGGGTAAGCCACTTTGGTATTCCCTACAAACTGTGAAAGTTTCATCCAAATCGGAGATGGTCGGGTTCAAAACAAGCACTTTTTGATCGGTTGTGGAATGGCTGTATATCTCTATCTCTCCCTGTCTCTCTATTTTTATTTCTCTCTCTCTCTCGTGAAGTCTGAGGGCCTGAGATTGCTTTTGCATACCCTGTACCTCAATCTAAATCTAAATCTGAATTAAAATGATTGCGTTTCCTAAGCTTAAAAACTATGTCGAGTCACACTCGACATTGGACCTGCTGCAAGGAAATTTGATGTCGAGTCAGACTCGACGTTGGACTGCAAAGGGTCCTAAATTAACCTACTTTCTATACCCTAAAGTTTCCTACACTATGTGACTAGACGTGGGGACACTAGTTGGACATGAGTTGCCGTATTAGTGGATTTGCAGAATATATGCAACTATTGAAGAATTTATTAGAAATATTTCCTGATTTTATTTCAACCAGATCAATGTTTGCCTTATTGTGCAGCTGGGTTGTAGAATAGAACCATGGCAAATTAAAAATCATCTTTAGTAGTTTGTTTTGTGTTCTCTGTAGCTTAGCTTTGTGTGATTTCGCGCAATTGGTCCATACTGGTGCACCATAGAATAATACAGCTTGAATGACAGATTTGAATATTATTAATTTATTGTCAATATTTAACCTAGACTTCCTGTTTATAAATGGATATAGGATTTTTGTAAGCATGTTAATTTTATGTATGGTTTGAGATATGTGGGGATTAAAGGTAAGAGTTTTATCCAGAATGATTCCTAGATATTTTACATTATTAGTCCAAGTTATGTCATGGATATTAATTGACAGGTTTATGCTTAGCAGGTTATCTTGTTTTCTTTTACGCGTAAAAAACATTGCTTGCGTTTTACTATAATTCAGTTTAATTTTGCATTTATGGTAGTACTCATGTACCACATGGAGATTGTTTTGCAAGGAGTTTAAAACATAAGTCGTATTTTCATCTGACGCATAAATGGCAGTACCGTCCGCGAACAAAGAAACATGGGAATTTTCTAGAGTTGGAAAGTCAGCTATAAAAATACTGTATAGTGTAGGTCCCAGGACAGATCCCTGGGGACACCCGTGATTGCTCTGCAGGGTTCAGAGTGCTCTGAGCCTATATAAGTTTGAAAGAAACGGTCGCTAAGGAAGTTGTTGTTTACTAATGAAATGAGGTAGGATGGAAACTCGAATTTAAACATTTTATAGATTAACCCTTTATGCCACACTGAATCGAATGCTGATTGGATGTCTAATAGGATTAAACCTGTAGATTTCTTCTGAGATAGGCTGCTTTTAATATGCTGAGTTATTCTAACTATTGCATGGAATATGTTATACTCGCTTCGAAATCCAAATTGTGTATGCGGAAGTATGTTTTTATCCTCCATAATATCCGTAATTCTTTCCTTCATTACTTTCTCAAATATTTTTCCTAATGAACTTAGTAGGCTAATCGGTCGATAATTTGTAGGATTGTCAGCGGGTTTCCCAGGTTTTGGAATGGGTACAGTTTTAGCCATTTTCCATTTTGTAGGAAAGTACTGTAATTTTAAGCAGGCATTGATAATTTGAGTGACATAGATCACACCTGTTCTCGGAAGATTTTTGATACAGCGATTTGATACCTCGTCAAGGCCAGGTGATTTGCGGCTTCGTGTGTTCCTAATAATCCTCTTATTTTTTTTTGGGTCTTGTATAAATAATATTGGCATTGGGGGTGTTATTCTCCATAAAATTGTTAACTACTTGCATTACTTCGTTTGTAGTATCAACATTACCAAGATTCTCTGTGATTAAACAATTTTCAAAGAATTTATCATTAAACAAATCTACCTTTCCGTTTCTGGTAATGTATTTCCTATTTTCATACTTCAGAACAGGTATGGTACGGTTTTTCTTTTTGATAACTTTTGTAATATTCCAAAATGGCTTTGAGGATTTGTCTAGACTTCTAAGTAAACTATTCCACCTAGTATTTCTAAGCTTAGTAATTTCATACCTAATTCGTTGGTAAGTTGGTACTACCATTTCTAACTTGTAGCATGCTAGTCTGGTTCGCTGCCATAATCTTCGCGCGTAATTTGGATGGCGAATCATATTCATGATTTCGTTCGGTATTTGGGTTGTCGTATTTCTTGGGTTACATTTTTAAGGTAATGCTCTAACAGTCGCGTTATTGATCAGGTCGGTTAGAAAGGTGACCAAGCATCAATCTGCTCAGTGGTAGGTATATTATATAATGCTAGGTTCTTAATTACTGGTCGTAAATGGGAATGAGTGAAGGTTCTAAATATTTGCCAGTTGGCCCTGCTAAGGTCAAGCGTGCTTGTGTTATTTCTTAAACCGCGAGCTGATATATTTAGTATAACTGGTAGGTGATCAGACGAAAGCTCGTTAACTGCAGCAGGTTGGGAGACTAGCTCGGGTCTATTACTTACGAACACATCTAAGACTGATGGGGTCATTGTTTGGTTTGTTGGAATGAAAGTCGGATCAGGAGGAAATAAAATACTGAAAGGCTTAATTGCAAGATATTCGTTGAGAATGTTACCCCAACAATTCGCGCGGGAGCAACCCCAAGCCGTGCGTCTACAGTTGAGGACGCTGCCGATTAAATACGGGTCGCGATTTCTTGTCAGTTTACACAAATCCTTTTTAAAAAATCTACTTTTAGATTCATTAGGTGCTCCACCAGGGAAATATACTGAAAATAAATTGAACTTCAAGTTCTCTTCAAGGTTTAATTCCACCCCGACTGCCTCGAAGACCGACAAGCTTAGAGACGGTGATAATTTATGCTTTAGTTTTTTATTCACAACAACGGCAACACCTCCACCTCTAGAATTTTCCCGATCTAGGCGATGACAATAATATGGGGCATTATTAAAACGTATATCAGGTTTTAACCAAGTTTCAGTTAAGAGTGCAATATCAATTTTATTACTCAACATAAAATTAAAAAATTCTAAAGATTTGCCTCGAATATCACGAGCATTTCAAGTTACAATCTTCAAATAGTTTTCATTTGTCATTGTATAAATATTTGATTGCTAATTGAGTAATAACATTGAATTGCTCTGACTTATTATTACAGTTGCTTAGCTTTGAAATAATTTCATTGACTAATTCTATAATTTCAGCGTAAGAGAATAAATTGAAGTTTTCCGAGTTGTTCTTATAGCTAACATTAGTTCTTACCACGTCAGACCAGGATGTATTCAAATGAGTAAAGCTATTGTTATTAAATATTTTACTGCTTCTGGATTTTAGCGCCGGAAAGTTTGAGTCAGGGATGTAAAGGACTCACATTTTGACTCAACTCATCGCTCAACTCAAGCAGTGAGTCCGCTCAATCACTGAGTCCACTCAACAGTTGAGCGGTGGTTCATCGCTCGAAATTTGAGCGGACTCATTGGTTGAGCGGACTCAATCGTGAGCGGACTCAGTCTTGAGCGGACTCATTGCTTGAATGGACTTGAGCGGACTCACTGCCTGAGGGGACTCATCATTTGAGTTGTGCGGACTCAAATCATATTTTAAATAAGGAAGGAAGGAGGAAGAAGAAATGTTGGCTAAGAAAATTAGCAAAAGCTAAATTAATAAAATATAATATATTGAATGACTTTTTTATAAGCTTTTCTTATTTTATTGAAATTTCAGTTTCAATTTTAATTAAATCAGATTCTCTTTATGTTATTTAAAATATGATTTGAGTCCGCTCGACTCAAATGATGAGTCCGCTCAAGACTTGAGTCCGCTCAAGTTCATTCAAGCAATGAGTCCGCTCAAGACTGAGTCCGCTCACGATTGAGTCCGCTCAACCAGTGAGTCCGCTCAAATTCTGAGTTGAGCGATGAGTTGATATGATAAATGATTCCGCTCATTTAAAACCCTGGTTTGAGTCATTTCGATCGGGGGGCACGATTTTATTTGCTCTAATGTTTCGAGTTGATCTTCTACGAGGTTGCAATCTCTCACGCATTTCGATGTACCGCTTTCTGCTGGGGCATTGCGGATCTGAGGCTTTGTGCGTGCCCTTGCAATTCGCACACACAATTTTTTCATGGTTGGGGCATTCATTAGTATGGTGATTATCAGCGCAATGCACGCAAAAGGTTTTGATATGACAGAATTTATCCCCATGTCCATACATTTGGCAGTTGCGACACTGTGTTGGTTTGTTAGGAATTTTTTTTGTAATCCCAGTGAATAATAGTTCTCTCATAAACATCAAAGTTTGCTCGCAGCAGCTCCTTCATTGTTATGGTGCTACGTTCAAAGTAAACAATGTACAGGCTTGTGACAGAATATGCTGTTTTCTTGTTGACTTTTTTAACGTCTATACATTTTAGCCCGGCAGTGCATAAACTATTTTTAAATGTATCTGCGTCCACCTCGTTGCGCCCAGACAATACTGCTTTAAATGGTAGATCAGCTTTGCGACTGTGTGTGTAGTATTCACATTTCAGTTGCGTTAACATCTCACAAATTTGGTGATATACTTCGAGAGTTTCCGATATTATTTTTATACCAATTGACATGTGTTTTAATTTGTATTTTGTAATACCTTTATGTTGCAGTTTTTCTTGAATATACACACTTGTGCATTTAATAATATTAATGGGTGGAATTGTCTCCTTTGGTGTATTTTTTGTTGAAATGACAGGAGTATCGTTGTCATCGTCACATTGTATGGTTTGCAACGGAGCAAAGTAGTTTGTGCTAGTCCACACAGAAAAATTTTAGCATAATATTCTAATTCCCGAACAGGATTACAATTAATTTTAATATTTCTGAAAATTAAATTTTACTCTTTTAAAATGCATACCAAAACTTTAATAAAATTTGAGACTAGCATTTAATGTATTTAGACTTAAACGAATCATTTAATGCTCTTTAGAAATAGAAACTACTCTATTCATGTCTTAAAATCATTTTATATCATCTTCTGTTATTGAATTGTAATCCTAATCATAATTAGACAAACTTTTTACTCCATAAGAATATTACATTTTACTCCAGAAAAGAAGATAAAATTTGCAGTTTACTCCAGATTTGAACTAGAATCTAATCCAAAGTATGAGTCATTTGCAAATGCCCAAATGTTTTCATAGTGAAAAGACGCGTTAAGTTGCTCTGAAATTGACTAAAATAAAAGTGATAGTTATTTCAAATTGAAATGAGTACATATTTCGCTAGAATTTATGTTCAAAACAAAAAAAAAGTACGTGCTAGTGAAGGGTGAAAAAACTGGATTAGTTTATTCAAATTTTGTTGAGGAAGGTAACCACTGTGATGTCAAATTAAGTTAATGTGAAATATGTACATGCCGTATTTTAGCCGTAAAATCATTTGACTTCAAACTGGAAGAATTTTCTCATTTCGAGGACCAGGATAGATATGCATCCCTGAAGAATTTTTTTTTGAAGTTTTGAATGCCTTCTCTTCACATCAATTTGGACTAAGAGTTATTCTTAAATCAGGTAAGTTTTTTTTCGATTATTTATGTTCTTAATTTTAAACTAATTGTGACTGTATTGGAAATTAAACTTAATATTTCTAAAATTTGTATCTAAGATCAGGTAATGGGTCACCAACATAAATCAAATCCCTTGACTTCAAGAGTAGATAATAGTATTGGGAATTTGTGTCGAATGAATGCTTGTGAAGGACCTTCTTTAGTAGCCAATAGTTCTGTAATTTACATCAAAATAATTAATTTTCATCACAGGCTCTTAAAAGTTTCATTAATAAAAATAACTCATTTTATATATTAAATGAGTATGACAATAATTCAGTTTTAACTGATAAAACACGAAGAAAATTTGTTAGCCTCGCTGTTGCTTTTATGGAGGACATTTTTGGGCTATATCCAAATAAGGAAGAATAAATTGCAGTAGCTCATGCATGTATAGAACTTTTTCCCGCGTATAAAACAAAGGAAAGCAAATTTGGTGGAATTGTAGGTATAAGTTTAAATTTGCTGTAATCAAAAATATGTAGTACATATCGAAAAATGCTACACTTCAAAAGGAAGACCATGTCGAAATTTCTGATAGGGCCTTTTACTATAAATATACCTATATTTGAAATTAAATCAATCACTTCGATTCATAATACAAAAACTATATTGAAATTGTCAAAACTTTTTAACAGGATTTATTTTTTGATGGAAAAGACGGGTATTTAATAACAAAGTTAAAAAATGAACAATCAAAAAGAAGGGCTATCGAGAAAGAGGAGGGAACGTATATAAAACACAAAAGCCGTCCTGCACAAACGTTGAACAAGATGATTGTTTTAGGAACGAGGAAGATGATCTTTCTTTTCTTAAATTTGCAGTAGCACCTGACCAAAATGACAGGATAAAGCAAAAACTAATTTCAACTTTCGATGCAAGGAGATAGATATACATGAAACGTTTCCGTTTTTCTTTATAGACCCAACTTTGGTAAATTATTGTTATTATAGCTTGCATACTAGTACTAAATTCAATAGTGTTAATATTTATTGACAGATTTGTTTTGAGTACGACTTACTTTGGCCGAGTACTGAAACTTTCACTCAAGAATTTAATACCTTTTTTGAAAACCTATCTACTAATATATTTGACGTGACGAAGTCTCTTGGATGTAAGGACACTGACATATTATTGGCTGAGCCTAATTGGGCAAGATCAATCCAGACTTTATTATATTTATTAAAACTTCTACCAGGAATACCATCTAGGAAATTTTCCAAAAATTGTGCAACATTTCCACAAAAAGTCTTAAGCTTTATATATTTTACTGAGGTAAATAAATGTAACCATAAAAAATTGTACAATTTTTAATAAAAATTTATTCCAGAATTATCATGACGACGATTTTAATTTTAAGCAAGTTTATGATATATTTTATAAAGCTCATTATGTATATAACTAACATTACAATGAATGTCTAAAGCATTTTTTAATATTTTTTGAAAACTTATGCTATAAAAATAATATAAATAAACCATCTAAACAATCCGAAGAAATATATCATAGATTAACATCAAATATATCAAATAATATTTCAACAATATAAAATGAATAATTTCAAATGTCTTTTGTGTAAACACAATTACTTAAAACTGTCACACATAATATATCATTTAAGTAAAAAAATTTTATGAAATAGAAAATATTTCGGAAGTAACCGGAGATATATATTTTTTGGTAAGGTTGTATAAATACGAATTTTATATTTTTTATAATTCTTACTAACTACAACCATTAACAGTTTATTCATCCATTAATATGTATTTATTAAAAATTAAGGGTAGTTTTGAACGCAAATTATCAAGAATAAACAATAAAATATATGTCATAAAAGATAAATATTTAATGTAATACATATAAGAAAAGTATTTGTCTCAATAAAAGGCTTACAAATTTTAAAAATATTTTTAATACTCTTGGAATTAGTTTCGACTCTTTAGTAATATAGCGCACGTCAGTTTATCAACGCCCGTAAAAATTTTATTCTATTCGCAATGTTACATTGCGCATGAAGAAATTCATCACAGACACCATTGGCAGAAATTGTAATACCAATTTATCATTAAATCAATCCGATTAAGGACAAATTTCTATCCCACAGTAAGTATAACTTTTTAATACATTTTCGAATTAATATTTAGGTAATACTTGCATTAGATTTTATGCCGAAAATTCGTAAAAATAACACCTTTAAAGCTTATAATTTACTTCAAATCATGTTTAAAAGGTAATTATTTTAAATATTGTATTCTAATTTTTCTGAGTATTAAATGTCAAAATTAATATTTTGATAAACTTAAAATTTAATATAAAAAAGATTCGGTCATATATGTAATCCCATTTTTATTAAAAATTAATCCAACATTTTTCTGTGTGTGGTCGCATCATCAATAGTTCCAGCTGATGCATTTTTAATCCTCCCGCCTCGGCGACTCTCGGAATTATTAGTACTTCTCATGGTACTATCAATACTTAACGCGCTGTTTATCTTCTTAGTGGGTCGGATTAAAGCTTCATCGGTATGGTCAAGAACCACACTGACATCAGGGAAAATTCTTTTCATTATATTTACGCTTGTAACTATACCGTCTCGGTTCAACTTAAAAGCCGTCCGCACTCTCTCGGAGTTCGGTTGAAAATGATATAGTATTTAATATTTATGACAATTGTTCGAGTTATAAAAAAAAAAGAAAAAGAAGAGCCCCTCAATTTAATAAACCATCTAATAAATGTAAATCTTATATTAACTTGGAGTTTTGAGATTGGTTCTCTACTACCGCTGCTACTACAATGAGATGTTCTCTCCCAGCTACCTCCAGTTTACACAGAGAAACGGGAAGATTTGTCAGTCTACCTCCAGTTCAGAAGCCAGACCGAATATCGCCGACCTCGTCTATAATAGATTGGGCCGAGCGGAGTCCGGGAAGATTACTGCATACCACTCGCGTGCAGTATTGGGTATTCTGCCAGTCGTAGTATTAATTTAAATAACTATTCTTTCTCGACTAAATCTAGCTTCCGAAGAATCGAAGAAAAGACTTATCAGTCTGGCTCTCTAAATCCAAAGGCTGACAGCAGACCGAGACTATAGGAGATAAGGGCGAGAAGATTGTGGTAAGTCTTATCTTAACTTTGAGAGAGACCTACTAACAATAAAGCCTAGAAGACTTCTATCACATTTGGTCAACCTATCCTAGGATGCGCTTCAATCAAGAAAACGTTCTGCCTTCATTAGCTCAATTTGGTGTTGTCAGGACACACACATACGCTTTTATTCTTTGCCTTAATTCAATTTATAGCTAGTAGTTATAGGACCTATCCAAAAGTCATAGGCCCTATTACTACAAGCTCTTATCTTGTTCAAATTGTATACTTTCGGAATGCTGTCGCAAACACGCACTGTCAATTCCTTTATGGGCCTCGTTGATACCCATTTTCTAATCAGACGTTCGTATATATCTGGGCTTGAGCTTTACTTGATTGCGGTATCAAGGTCACTTCTCACGCCGGAGTACTATCGCGAAATATTGAAACTCAAAGCATACGTATTTTTCTATGCCCTTTCAGTTGTAGGTACATACTTTCACGTCTTTTATATTAATTTAGTAACTTGTTCTAGTGTTAGTTTTTTTTTATAGTTCTTTATTTGTTGTTTTGTATAATCTTCATACTATGTAACTCTAAGTCTGATTCTATTTTAAATGGCCATTTTATAATTCTTTTCTTTCTTTCTTTTTATTTGCTATTATTCTCTTAAGGACTTCCTCCTCACTGTTGTCCTATTATTTACGTATAATAAAAGATTATAAATTTTCCATACTTTTGATAATCATGCACATCCAATGTAAATTATTTTACTGTATCTGATGGAAGGAAAACAAGGAATAAGATCTAAATACGATTTCAAACTGATATGAAACATTCTTTTTTGTTTTTGGACAAACTTTAAACGAAATTACTTTTATACATCGTTCGGGATGTTCTGTCAAAAGCAAACTAAATAGAGCCCCATGGTCATTTTTGTGCATTTGTAACTTGATACAAAGTTCCAAATATATTTTCCTGTTTACCTTCCATATCTATGAAGCCTATAGCGAAACATATTTATTGGTATTCGGTTTGTGAGAACCAAAGCTATGCACATAGAAAAACATTTTGCTATTTCTACGCCATACGTAAAATGTAATTCAGGAGATTTTTTTCATTTTATCCATTTTATGAAATTTCTAATTTCGGGGAAAATACTAAATTGCTTTTTTCAAAGACTAGAAAAATGGCTGCTGTGAGATATGAGCTCAGCCCAGGGGGTGCCGGTTGAAAAAGGATAACTCAACTTTATAAATTCAAACATAAAATTCTTTATTTCAAATATATATATATACTTATATCGCTTAAAACTAGTAAGTAAGTATTTATTTAAGAAGAGTACAGTAAGACAAAAGTCTTTTCATTAGTACTACTTAAACTAACATTTTTCAACACTAACTAGAATATCAAAAATATATTTCGTGAGTTTGAGCATATATAAGTAATGGTAATAGGAATTATGAGGAAAAAGGTAATAATAATTATATAGCTAATTAGATCCATAATACTATTTCTAATATAAAAAAAATGCATAAAAACTAAATATTAAGACTAAATAGAACTAAAGATAAAGAAAATCATAGAGCATGTGCAGTCGACCGACCATAATAATAATAATAATCTTTCTGGGTGTCATTACCCTAATGATGTGTGCTGCAAGAGTAACCGTTTAAATGAAGTGGCCGAGCGCGTTCTCTGGATCGAAACTAGAAGAGCGTTCCTAATGCGAACAGTATAAACAAAGTAAGAAGATTTCAAGAACAAATATTTGAAGCGAGGCAGTAGCAAGTCATTACGTCTATCACTATGCAAAAAAATTATAAATTCATATAGGTATGCCGGTTTACGTGTGTTCAATAAGTTGTACAGAAAAAGTAATGCTCTGCGTTGTAAATATGTTTCCAAAGAGCAATCCAGGATTCGGTGTCGAAAGGGAGAAATGTGATCATATCTACGAAGCCTGAATGCGAACCTAATGGAATCATTGAAGGCAACTTCGAGCTTACGCCTGCACCGTGAGTCGAGTCTTGGGAAAATATTGGAACCATGTGAGAGATGGGGAGTATCAGTGTCTGTCCTGACCAATCTTATACGCAGGATTACGGAGAGCTGGTCAACATACAACCAAAGTCGGCGAAGTACCCCATATATCTTACCTAGTTTCATTTTAATATGGTCGCGCAACAGTCATTTATGAATTTAACACAATGCCTAAGTTTTTTAGCTTTCTGTACATATAGTATAGTGGTGCGATCGAACTCTATCGGGGAAAAATTGGTGAGATCGGAGCTTCCTTTGCTTACCGCTAGCGCTTGAGATTTTTTGGGGTTGAGCTTTAAATTATTGTCGATTGACCATTTTAATATATTATGAAGATCTTCGTTAATTCTACGAACACAGTCCTCTAAGAGCCCCATGGGACGATCAAGATATATTTGCACGTCATCAGCGTACAGATGAATGGAGCTATTTCGTATAACAGTTGGCAAATCATTAATAAAAAGACGCAGAAGAAAAGAGCAGAGGACCCAGCATTCACCCTTGTGGGACACCGACATAAAAAGAGAGCCTAGAGGAAACAACTTCGTTCACTTTAACTCGTTGTGAGCATTTCTCCAAAAAGCTTCCAATTAATTTCAGTGCCGGCGAGCCGAATCCAAAAATGCTCTTCACCTTCTTAAGAAGTTTCTTGTGATCAATGCTATCAAAAGCTTTCGTGAAATCGAGTAAGACTAAGAGCGCAATGCACTCATCATCCAGAGCGATTCTAATGTCCGTAGTGATTTTTAAGAGAGCTGTCTCACAGCTATGCCCAGGACGAAAATCTGACTGCCAAGGACTCAGGGAATTCATTCGCTAGAAAACATAATAAGCTTACCTATAGGTCTGAAGTCATTGACGTCGCTAGGAGTGGAATTTTTAGCGATTGGAACCACTAGCGATTCCTTCCATAGAGAGAGAAATTCGCTGAACTTTAAGCAGCTATTGAACATCTTTGCAATAGGACCAATAATGAAAGGTAAGATAAGTTTCACTAATATCATAAATTCAATTTAAAGTGATCTTAACGTATGTAAAGTAATTCAAACTTAAAAATAGCCTAGCCTACTATGAAAATTCAATACAAAGGAATGTGATTTGATCCCTTTATTCCTGAAAAAGAAAATAGAAAATTTACTATTAAATTCGTGAATAAATTCAATGCAAAATAAAAGCTGCTGTCTGTGCTGCACGTATAAGCACGATAGCAGTAATAGAATTAATAAAATTAAGTAATTAGGCAGTAGTAGATTCCTGTTTAAGTGTTGGATGGAGTTAGAGCAGAAGTAAATTTCTGCAGCAGGAGTAGATTCCTGCTTAGCTGTATGGTGGAATTGAAGCAGAAGTAAATTTCTGCAGTAGAAGTAAATACTTGCTTAGACGTGGGATAAAGGTGAAGCAGAAGTAGATTTCTGCAGCAGGAGTAAATTCCTACTTGGATGGAGGATGATGCATGATGATGACATTGACATTGTAAATATACAGACGTACGTTAGATTTTTAGTAAGTTTACTATTTATTGATTTTTTGTTTGTTTTCAGATGAAATATTGTTCATCATGAAGCAAGCGTGGATATGGGTAGAGGATTTTCTTCAAATTTCAGATAAGTATTGAGTTATTTTGAAGGTTGTATATTCCGAATAACTCTTATAACATCAGCGTAGACGGTAGCATATAGCCTGACAAAACTCTTGTTTTAATATTACTTTATACATATGTTTCAAAACAGATTTTTATAGTACGGTTATCATACAAACATACCTTTGTAGTATTATTGTAATATTAGTCCATGTTCCAGGAATTTTAAGCAAAAAAAGGGCTCATCTTCGGAGGTAAAAGACCAGATCTGACACGCTTAATAGTTTTACGGTATACTTTTACATCTTTATAATGTTAGAATAACAAATCCAAAAACAGGAACGTTTATATTGCATACTTGAATATATTAGTTTTTGTACCCGACAAAACAAGAAGATACCGTAGAGAAACTTCGATTTCGATCATTACATGCAATTAAATATCAATACAAAATTTATATTGGAGTTTCAATGGCAGATTAGGGCAAAACTGTTACTGTTATCAATAAATTTTATTCCACCTTTTTTGTAGAGAGTTTCCCGCTCTTTCCTTTTCGTAAGTATATCTTACGGAACGAAGTCGCAAGTTGCAGACAACCGAATTCCGGGGAATTGTCACACCTTCTTGGAAAGCTAAAAGATAAGTGTATACCAATTTTGGCTTGGTTGGACTTTTTCCGAAGTGATATTCTTAAATTCCTGGACTATATATATAATGTATATTCATATATGTATTTAGTTTATTTAGAGAACAACTACACAATTAAATGCGTCAATTTATAATTATATGTAGGACCTACTACGACTATACCCAGGTTTTTAACTGATAAGTTTGAAAGTTATCAACATACACTTGAAATTTACAATGTTCGACTACCAAGGTGAAAGGTGAAGTCATTAATGAACATCGAAAATAGTAATGGACCTAAAATTGATCCTTGAGGAACCAGGAATCAGAGACTTTATTTCCACTAACAACTCGGTCCTGGCGGCTGGTAAGGTAAGACATTATAATCCTACAGCTAGAGGAGGAAAAATTGAAGTGAGCTACGATCTTATTAAACAAAAGTTTATGATCCACATAGTGAAAAGCCTTAGATAAGTCCAGCAGTACAAGTACAGTTATAAAGTTACTGAAGTTGCTCAAAAATTACGTAAGCGTTTCAAATGCACTTGCTATAAAAAATGGTTTTAAAAACTTATTTGAAACAAAAATTGTTATATTTGGATTTGTTTTTTACCTTCAACGCACCTTTGTTTAGGGAATGTTTCAACAAAACCAACTCGTAAATGAATGTCTGAATTAACGTTTCAAAATAACTTAAAAGCGGCAAGTGTAACAAAAGGTTTCATTGAAACCCCGTTCAAACAGACAAGCTTTCAAATAAAGGTTTCAAATTAACTTACTGATAGCTTATAAAAAGTCATAAAGAAACCCAATTTAAACGAATCTGTTGACCTTTGGTTTCAATGTAACCTCAAATTAATAATAGTATAAATTACGTGTCTAAAATACCCTTTGGTAATACCTAAAGTGCCCACAGAGTTATTTTGATACTGATGAGTAACTTCTTCGGGAAAATACGGTTACAATATGCTGACAGTAACACCGAATGGCAACTATTCCAGCGGTATTGAGACATTAATTCTGCGACGCTTTAATAGTGCAGTTATATTTTTTTAATCGTGAGCTAAAACTTAAAGCATAGGGGAAAATTAAGTGGAGTATTTCTAATAACGATTTTTGTACAGTTGTAGGACTTTCTACATTGATGGGTAAACAAACATGCTTTAGTAAGTTCGTATACTTTTTCATTATCCTATGATAATTTTTAATAATTTTGTCATTCAATTTCAGGCCAGAAGACTTTCACGTTTTGGTGGCTTATCTGATATGAAGACTGCGCGAACAATTGCATCGTATTTGTTTAAGGACAATCTTTTGATAAACTTTTCTTGGGGCGGGACGGCACAAAAAGGAAATTTTAAATCTTTTACCGAAAAAACCCAACTCATTTCTAGAGTAGTTGATAAAGCACATCCACATTATACAGAACATATGCATGCTACTTTTATGAAAGAATTTTTAAAGCAGTCGTGAACAAACCTAAACCGAAAAAACACAAGTAACACTTACTTGAAGGGCAAGCAAAGGACATTTAGCACGGCTTTATTTTCAAAAGAATTGATTTTTTTATTTTTTTATAGTTTTATTGAAGAAGTTTCTTTAACTGTTTTGTTGTACTTCTTTTAACTAATTTCCAACTATTCAAATCAATTAAAATAAATTTTACTAAATCCTAAAAAGTGTACCGAAAGAAATTAAATGAGGGTATTTTTTTATTTTTTTATTTCTAAAGCCTTTGTACCGACTTGACTGCTCTAGCTATCAAGTCAGCGTTTATTTCAATCCATGTCTATCGTTGTTAATTCAAAAAAACTAGATTTACAGATTATAAAGACTGCTTTAAATAAGCAACAGTACATATTTAGTTCAGCTTCCAGATCAGTGGGCTCCATGTCAGCAATCGTCATTAGATGTACCAAAATGTTATTTTATAATCCTAGAAGAACTTAAATAGGGTTGCAATTTTAAGTGCCAATCACTTTTCAGCAACTAGTTACAAAACTGTTCCTTTCTGGTTGCATTTACACTTCAGTTTTAATTTAACGTTCCAAAAACCTCTAATCAAATTAGTTACAAACTAGTTCCTATTCCATTTCATTTTTACCGACGTTGAATTAAAACCGTCCAAATCTATTTGCAAGCACGTTTCTATGTACAACCTATAAAAATAAGTTTTTTAGACTAATTTGAAACCTAAATGATGTTTGCAACCTTGGTTGCATAACCGTTTAAAAACTATCTTAAAACCTATTTCGGTTACTCGGGAAGGTTATACAGTAGATTTTATGAGCCTTAGTTACTTAATTGATGGAACAGAATCTTAGTTACAGGTAAATTAACATCCGTATGAATTCAATCGATTTAGTAGTTAATTATGTAACCTGCCACCTTATGAAAAAAAAAGAATGGTGTTAGCAGATAACAGCACAAACCGAATGCAATAACTTTTACGATTCATCACAAACAAATCCTGTAAAATATCCATAGCAAATCATCTTAATAAATTTGAGGTTCAGAAAATCACTTGATTTTTCTGGATCACTAAACTATGAAGAAAAAAAAATCTTAATAGTCCTGAAAATGGTTACAAAATCTAGCAGAATTCCTCATGACAGACGATTGAATTATGTGTTCGAGGATAAGTCACAACATATGGAATCCAACAATTTGAATGAAGCTTTCGCTCCGTTTCGTGACCCCTCGTGTCATCAATCTTTGTGAGTTGGTTTGATGATACCCGAATGGTCAGTAAATAAAGACTCTAAACATGTGGAACTGAAGGCCACATGGGGAGTTCTTACTTCCAATGACTTCAGTCATAAATCTCTTCTCAACAGATTTATAGACCGTGAGGCATACTGTGTATCTGTCTCTATTGGGCACGAACGAAATGTGGTAAGCAGTAGAGCGATGTGGTGGCTTTCTGTAATGTTGTAAAAAGAATGTACTAACAGGTTCCAGTACAATTATAAAGAGTAACATCTTATTTAAGACTTGATTTATTTCCCAAAATATTGTTGTATAGTTGAGTATTACTAATTTTGTTTAAATTTCAAAGGACTCTTGGATAGTTTTTATTGCAACTTAAGTGACAGCGCGAGTGGAAATATTTTCAATTTCAATCTTTCTTATCCACACACAGAAAAAATTGAGAGTTTTTTTTTCTGAAAGATTTATAAATTATAGGATTAACTATTGACGGAATCATATCGCGATATTATATCGCCCCTTAAAAAAATTACTTGAAGAATATTAAAAAATGCGTGTTAAAATTACGGGATAAGGTACACGAGAGATATTCTATAGAAATCCAGAGATCACGACATTTAGGAGGAATTACCAATGAGAGTAATAACAGTAAAATTAAACAACAGCAGCATAAACAGTGGTACTAAAGCAGAACCCAATAGGTATAAAAATTTGTTTTGAGTTTTGCCACCGACCAAATGCAGAGAATTAAACATTTTGGATATTTTTTTTGACTACGTATTCTAGGAGCATCAGAATCACATGTTGGCTTTAAAATCAAAGAAGTAGGGTTAATATGCCTCAATGGGCACAGCAAAAATTATGAACACGTAAATGTACCTCTAAAAATTCTTACATAGTAACAGTGCCTACAAGGGTAGCATTGCATTGTTACTTCCAATTTTGGAATAATTACTAAAATGTTCCCTTGGTTGTTGCTTTATATGCACACTTCATAGAGACATAAGTTTGTAGGTCATGAAAATGTAATTGTGCCCAGAAAAGTGCCTCAATTAGATATGGGTCAATAAAGCAATAATGTCAGCATAGTTACAATTTTTTTTTACATGTGCGTATCTAGTACTGGTATTCCCAAACTACAAAGTATAATAGCTCCTATTAAAAGAACATTAATTAGTAATAAAAATTGCTTCGTTTTATAGGAAAGTCAAAATATAGCATTTTCTTCGGCATAAAAACGCAGAAGAACCATTGGCTTCAAGCCATAATGAAGACCATAATTAGACTTCACCTGATGAGGAATTATTTAAATGTGATGAGCCTATGTGTGAAAATTAAATATCTATTCATTTGACAAAACTATAAAAAATATTGCGTGAGAACATTGAAAAAAGATTAATTTTTTTCGAAAAGCTGCTAGCTACTTTGGTCTTTAAACAACAAAATTTCGCACTGTGATGATCTTTTAAGATCTTTTGAGAGTACTTCGTGAAAACGGATTCGATAGCTTACCGAAAGATAGTGGTACATTATTAAGTACTCCCAAGTACATTTCAAATGTCAAAAAATATTGAATATGAAATTTACTGGCATGATGGACTGAAAAAGGGCATAACAAATATTTTAGCACAAATGTCTCTTTAATTATTAACATTGATGATTGGTCCATTGAATCTAGGTCAAAGACCGAATTTTGGCTGATTCCTTGTGCCATTGATGAAGAACCTTTCTTAAATGATTTTCTTAATTTATTTGTTGAAGAAATGTTTTCAATATTGAAAGATGGACGTTTATTCATGGAAAGCGAATTCGTTTGAAAATAAAATGCCTTGTTTGTGATTCTCCGGCAAGAGCATTTGTTAAAGGTTTGTACGTGTGTGTTAGCCGCACCCCAGCGGGAAATAGTAGAACCCCTGTGTTGGTAGTGAATTATAACATCAATGAAAGTACAAAAAGATGTAGGTGGCTACTTAGGTAATGACCTGTAAGCGAAGGGGTAATGAGTTAGGAATTTCGTTTGAAACTTGCAAAATTACGTTAGTTGGCTTTGATTACATGTTTGAACTTGTAAAATCGCGTTTAGGCTTGCTCTTTCCTCTACTGTACTTGACATCATGTCACGGCTTTCAGTTTGGTCACAACTTGTCAATATTTATTTAGTGGAAAGTGGTAGGCACAAAGTGAATATTTTAAAGTTAATTTTTGGAGAGCTTATTTTAAGGTACGTCTTCCTTTTATTTTATTTAGTGTTAGGAAGAGGAAATTGCAGTTACACTAAAATACATATGCTATAAGAAAACATTATAAGACTTTTCTCAACTCCAATAGGTTGGTGCAGTAAAAAAAATTATATTTCCGGGAAATTTGAAAAATAAATTACATCAGCTACTAGGAAAAGAAATAATATTGAAATACAATTACGACGGTGTGCAGGGAAAACATGCCTTTAAAAACCTGAAAAGAATAAACTCAGTCTTTTTCAGTAATTTGATTTATGCATATTTATAGTTCTAAATAATTTATTTACTTTATTCATAGGACCATCTAACATGGACGGTTATACAAATAATGAATATATTCAAGAGATTAGACATGCATTTAAAATAATAAAAAATTGACATCACAAGAACGAGTGTATACAAAATAAGAAACTAAAATATCAAAATATGTTAACAGCATAAAAAGAAAAGAATGTGCAGTTTCCAGTTAATTTACTATTTTATTTTATTTTTTACTTATGGAATTTAGTTTACTTTTTTTATTATTATTTAATTTTTTGTCGCTATATCAATGAATTTTTCCTTCAAAGTAAATTAATTGAAAAATAAATTACATTTATGCGGATACAACAGAAAGAATTGCATTTTTTTTTAGTTATCATTCATTATAATTTAAGAGATTACCTGCAACTGGAGATTTCAACAACTACTTTTCTCTCATGAAGTAATTACTTTATGGTAAGTGGTAAAGTAAGTACTCGGCAGCCTAGGACATCGTAATGTAAAAGTAATTGGTGCTGTAATTGGCAGGATAATGGGTAGACCTTACAATTAGACATTATGGAATCGATGCAGTATATGTTACAGTTCCCCGTGATGACAGCTTACTGTATAGGTACTGACAAGGAATTCTGACTATGACATTTGACGGCACACGGCACGTTTATAGACACTGACTAGGAATATTGACCTTGTTGGCACATCTGCCGACACAAGGTTGCAAGAGTGAATTTATTCACGGCACTTGTTGGAACATGGTATTATTATAAGCCATTTAAAAAATTTGTTGGTTTGTTTTTTGTTGTAACGGTGCCTATATAGAAACATATATAGACAACGAATAGAAACTTTACCTGATGGGTATTACTTCAAAATATAAATTGGAAACAATGCCTACGAGTTAGCCTTAATGGGCACAAATTAAACAAATTGCCTTGTTGGGAACATTTGATCTCTAAAATGTAACAAAATGGCGAATGAGATTTACAAAAATTTTTAAAGATAAAAACCTCCTAATGTCTTTAAAAATACATACTACTTTAATCTATCTATTTTCAAATTAATTACTGATAACTTTTTTAAAAAAATTCTTCGTTGAATTTTGAAAAATTGTTTTACAATATTTAAATTATTAAAGATTTTGCAGGAAATTTAATTTCGTTTGCAAACTTTCAAACAGTTGAAAAATAAAATGAATACGAATAAAACAAATGCCCATATTTATCAATACATATATTTCGCGTACATATATTAACGTAAAAGTTCAAATATTGTGTAATAATGTGTCAAACGGCACAGCTTCGACACATTTACGTCACTGCGACCAACCTTTTACGATTTATTTAGACGTCACAGCTCTCAGTGTTACTTTAAACATTATGCCAACATAATTTGCGTTTCCCCATTTTCGTAGCATAGATAACTTCGGACTTGTTTCAAGATGTGCGCTTCCTTATGGGCTGGCTCACTACTAGACAGAAAAGCGTACTATTACCATTGGTGTTTGTTGGATGCTAACTTTCCTATATATTTTTATTACATTTTAATTATATTTTCATAACTCTTGCTAATAGTATTAAGACTTTTGTTTGCTTGCATATGTATAAGAAACGGTTGAAAGCGTTTTAGCATTGCGACTTATGGGGAATCAAGCACGTTTCATGTTTCAAACTTCAAACAAGGTGTATACTCATAGTTCACATAGATATAATTTAAGAAAAAGCGGAAACAATTCATAATTTTGTTGAAATACTCACAATTACCTTCACTTTCCCAAAAAGTGAACATATTGACATATAAATAGTTGTTAATATTATCTTTATCGGAAGCGTGGTTTATTCAGTATAAAGTGTGTGTTTGATCGGTACCATGAAACGCGTTGGCGAATTTTATAATTAAAATATAATACAAGCATTATGGAAAACAAAACAAAAGTCCCAAGAAAGTTAAAATTACAGAATTTGTTAATTGACAAAGGACTACCATTGTTTAGATCTTCAACAAAATCGGTAACAGTTAAGCTCACATTTGGAAAAAATTTCGATGGAAACAAAAAATTCCAATTTTTTACTGTAGGTAATATTTTCTGTTTGCACTTTTTATTTCCATTATAAATATCTCTCGAATTCGTGTGCACTTAGGCTATCTACTTTATTTTGTACGGTAATGTCACTTCCGAAAATGGTAATACAAAAATCTACGCACGTCCAAATTATTACGTTAAGAATTTACTTAAAAAAAAAATCCTAGCAACATAAGTAATACAACAAGGATTTTGTCACTTTTGATCCAAAAAACTGTCTTTGCTACAGCTGAAAGGTCCTTTTTACCCTCTACACCCAACCTAATTAATTTTCCGTAGATATTCAAAAATTATTTCAAAAATCAACAGAATACGATGCAAAGCCAAATACTTACCTTTTGTTGAATTTTTACACTTCGTGCATCATCTTCGAAATTTTCCTGAAATATTCTCACTCTTGCTTACGCTCCGAATTTATTGACTAAATTATGAAAAAGCTGAAACAACCCCAAAATCAATTACTTTGGCTGAAGTGAACGTGATCAGAATCTGACGGCCGAAGCTAATGTAGTGCAAAAATTAATATTTATGACCCTCGATACTTCTTCACGTATTCTTTTAAGGGAATCTTCAATAAATAGGAGCGCAATGGAATATTTACGAGTCAAAAGATAAGACGTCTCTTATCAAAATATGAAATTTTTTTTCAGTTTATTTAATAAAAATTCTCTGGAAATGTGGAGTCATTAAATATTAAAGTGAAATCCTGTTGCGTTTGGTTTCCTTTTCTTTTTTCAAGTTATTAGGAATAATATCAAATGAATGTAGGTCATGGAATTTCTAACTGTGGAAAGTTCACGGGAGAAAGTTAAAAAAGCGGAACGTGTATGTATATGTGAGAAATGGAAATATTACTTAGCCAACACAACGAAGAGATTCGAACTTTAGTAACTTGCATTTATTTATTTCCTATACTAACTGAGCCCCTGGAACTTTGTACAAATCTCAGTTTGAGTTCACTTTTCACGGAAGAATCTAATTCTGTTTATATATGCACGATGCTGCAAACTACAGAAATGATTTACTTTTATTGAGTAAGTGAAGTATTCATTATTATATAGCATTAAGCTTTAAGTGTACTAAATATAAGACGTATTTGCATGTAAAATCGCATTGTACTGCTGTACTAACAAGTGCATGATTTGCGTGCATTTATATTCCAAATGGAAGATAGTTGCGATGCGTTCTGACCATTTCTCCACCATCGCCTGGTTAGTTTATTCACGTGGTATTATTTAGTATGGTAATAAAGGGTTTCGTTCAGATCTATGGTAAGCATAAGTGTGCTTAATTCAAAGAATTTATTATTTTTTTATTTTTTTTTATTGGTGTTAATGAAGATTTTATTTTTTATTAAAAAACCATGCTGTACGAAGTCTACGCTTGTTATACGTTAAAGAATTGAAGATTTCTCGAACTGGAGCTAAAGGGAATAAGGAGCTAAGGACGTTATGAGGTAAAGAAACAATATGTGTAAGAATGTGGAGGGATTTTCTTGGGAAATTTTATTTAAACATTCTTGCGTAGGGCGAAGTTGATGTCCGTTATTCTGCTAAAGGGCTGAGTATTTTTTGAACTGTGGCTATGGTACCAAGTCGCTAGGAGATTGATATGTGAAACGTTGTGGGGCTATTCAACTTGGGAAATATCATGTTATCATTTAGCGGAGAGCGAATCCTCCGCCCGTTGGAGAACTAACCTGATCTTACAAGTTTGTGATTTTTTGGGTATATATGGTGACATTTCACGTATTGTTACGTCCAGGAAACTGGAACAGTTTAGTAGTGGGGCACTCTTGGCGGTTCCAAACGGTGCCCGGATTTTGTTAGTGTTACTTTTTGTTATAGGGGTTCATTGAAGATGCCGCGTAGGCTAACTATTTGCTATTCCGTATGACATTTCGTTCCAGCCACGGAACTCTTCAGCGGTATTCCTAATTCTATTTTAGAGGGGGTTCTTTGTGACCGTCTTGTGTTTTGCGAGAAAATACAAAACTTTTTATATATGCTCTTGTTAAAAATGGCTAACTTCTAAGCTATGTTTTTGGATTTTGTTAGTTGATTTTTTTTGATTTTTGGTTTTAGGTTTTGGATTTTCTGTGTGAGTGGTGGTGGATGTGCCACGATAGTACGACTTTATAAACGGTAGGTATTTTGTTGAATGGTGCCAACGTAAGGAATAAGTGTGATGAAATTAACCTGGATACCCCATTTTATATGCATCGAATATATGATGTGTATAAAGTATAACTGCATAAATTACTTAAGATATAACGACTTCAACAAATATATTAAAAAGTACATGTGTGTGTGTGTGTGTGTTGTGATGTCTTTAATCTATTTTAAATCTATTTTAAATAACCGCCGTCTGTGATATATGGAATTCTACGGGAAACCATAGTTCTAGTAGTATATTAAGAAGTCTTTTCTGATTTTGTTAATTCTAAACCATTGCTCCGAGGTCACCTAATCAATTGGTATAATTTTGGGTTTTAAAAACTGTTTATATATATTTTTGCGTCGATTCTGGTTGAAGCTATCCCACGAGCAGTTCCCCCTGAGTTTACTGTCGTTATCGTGAAAATTTCTGATTTTTTTGTTGTGAAGGTGTTTTTCTATGATTTTTGTTATTTTATTTTTCATTTATTTTTTCTATATATATGTTTGCTGGATTGATGTGTGAAAATGTATTTAGTGTTAAAAAATAAATAGTTGCTTCAAAAACTATGATGCACTGAAATTAGCTTGATTTTGTGAATTTGAATATGTGTATTGCGGTATATATGTGTTGGCGTTTCCGATCATATTGGTCCATATGTTCAGGCGTGCTTGAGAACAGTTTATAGTTTAATGTAGTTCGAAAAAATCGTATAAGTTTACGGCTCATTTCCAAACAGAGCGTAACAATGTTCCACCTCCTTTGGCGGAGACGGATGGCGTTCATCTTTGGATGAGGACCTGTACTTTTCCTCAATCTCGTGGCTTGATTTTTTCTTGGAATTTTTATGATATTATTGTTTTTCATACAATCTTTAATTATTTTTCAGTGCCAGCGTTACACCACTTTACCTTAGCACTATTTTTTATACTTTTAAATAGCCTTTTTGTTAGCACTTTCTCTGCAGAACTCTCTCGCTACACGTCTCATTAAAGATAAAAAAATCACAAGTCTTCAAAGTGCCCGGCTCCTCTAATTTCGTTGAGGTACGATTTACAATTTTTTTTTACCCCAACTAAAAACGTATACCAATTTTTTGGCGGACGGACAATTTTTCGCAATTTGTTTCATTATTTTAATTTTGCTGACTTTGAAAATAAAAATCTCGTTTCAGAAATGTTGATTGAAACTGTATTTTGAGATATTCTGTTACTTCCCTTTTTTCCTGTAAAGACATATATTCCAGCTTGCAAGGATTTACGCCTACTTATTCTATCCAAGTGAATCAGCTTAGGTGATTTAATTCTATCTCAACCAATAAAATGTGAGATTTCTCAGATGATATAAGAATTTTAAATAATCATAAACCATGGAATTTCCCCTTTTTTCAAGTTTAGGCTGGAACCTAAGATAATGTGTATACGAATTGAAAGTATTAACCTACATTTGTAGGTAAATAGGAAAAGAGGAAAGGCTTAATTTGATTCCAATGAATTCCGCAACAAACATCTTCCTTAATTTATGTGTTCACTAAAAACGATATCGGGCCGTATTCATTGTGCCGAAAGTTTTAGGGATAATTGGCAACTTTCCAGGTAAAACAGGTTATTCTCTCTAGAATATGTCAGAAAATTGGTCCCTCCGAATTATTTACTGCATCCGATAGCATCGGTAACACCTTCATTCTTTATAAAACGCTGGCATAGATAGCCATTGCTAACGTTCTATGGCAGTCTCTTAACTGACGAATTATTTATCCGACCTTACAGGACAGTAATTTCTTGTGTTATACGGCTTCGTAACACACCGTGGCTAGCAAATCATTTAACAAAAAGTATAAGGACAAAATTAGGTCATTATGAATAATAATTTCGTACAAAATTTTCAAAACGCCGCAAGCCTTGCCTTATGTTTCCTTAATTGCTGTTCTTTGAAATGAATTACGATTAGCAATCAAAAAGTATTCCTTTGAGTACGGTGCGCAAAAAAGTGAGTCATATTTTTAAAAAATATTCACACCGCCATTTAGTCTAGTTTATTGCATCCACCTCTTTGTAGAAAAGTGAAGGTGCCTAACCGCTGTGCATTTTTTCGGACTACCATGATAAAAGGCGCTCGTATTTTAAATGAAATTTTTCCCAAATGCTACCACCCATTGCACTAATTGAAAAAAATGCGAGAGAAAATCACGTACAAAACTCCATCCCTCTAGGATAGGATGGGATGGAGGTTGTTCATTTAAAGTTCATAAAACTCCCACTTTACACCGAAGTTCCAGTCCTAGTTAAAAGAAAGTTGAAGAGAAAATAAGGAAATCCATATAACATTTACCCATGAAAAGTCAAAGGCATAAGACCAACTGAAAGTCAACAGAAGGACAGGAAAGGCTAATTGTTCACAGGATGTTGGACTGTTGGTAGTTTTTGCTGTTACGGACAGATACACTCCCACAAACATTGACATGAGATTTATATCCTCTTAACTTTTCTTTTGCGGGGAAATATACTATATACTATAAGCAAACCCCAAACAATTTTGCTTAATTCGGTTTTTCCGTATCTTTTTGTTGACCTCTATACTGCCTGCCCCGGCATCAGCTCCCAGTTGTGCGATTCTACCCTGATACAATGACATGATAACTTGACCCTTATCTTATGTAAAAGGTTACATTTGACCTTTTCTATAGACCGTTGAGAAAAGGATTCTATTGTTGGATGTTTAGAATATTCTTTGCGATGAGATAATACTGTTGAGAATTATATAGAAGGCGGGCCTATGGACAGAGAGAGAGAGAAAAACAAAGGATTCTCACTTCCACGAATGTATTTAACAGAAGTTGTAGGTTATAAACGTAAGTGTAGGTTTGAGATTTGAATAAGATTTTGCAGGAGTATTTCAAATTAACTACATGAGCCATGAAACTCTAAACTGAAATTTTGCATGGGAAAGATTGTTGATTAGGTTGCACCGCTATAGTAATCCTGCTAAACCAAAACAATTTATGAACACAAATAAACAAATTTACAAAACCACAAAATTTACGGCAGATAACAGATAAGGAGACAAACTGATAATTTGGTAATGAAATGCTTCAATGAGATTAGACCAGATCTAATAACTTGCAGCACAGCTATAACTATACCCAGCCGCATTTTGACTCCCCACTCCACTCATCAATTATTATCAATCATTATGGATCTGTGAATCATCATCGACATTTACAGAATTTGATCGTTGATCTTTGAAATTCATATTGCTCGATTGATATTCAAATTCGAAACTGGTAGCGCCATCTCTTGTGGTAATTTCAAATTAGACTTAGTTTTTATAATCAATAGTTCACTCGTACGCAAAAACAGTTCGTCGCTTAAATTCAATAGCAGCATAAATCAATGGTTGCTGGAATTGAACTGGGTCAGACTTAATATTTCTGAGATAATCTTGAGATTTTGGAATCAATCCGCACTCAATTTTATTATATGAGTCTCTGACAGACTTTCAATATTTTATCAAAACTGAATTGAATATGATAATGTCATTTTTCAATCAAAAGACCATCAGATATATACTTTTTGTGATTCTTCAACAAAGGACTCCAAACCAAATAATGTTCGTTGAGGTTGTTCATAACTCATGACAAATCACAATCTTTTGTCAATGATACAATTCCCATTGTCATATTCTTGGCACCACCGCACCACAACAAATCAAGGAAGGAGCCGAAACATCCCTGATTGATTGAATGTTTTGACAAAGGTATGTTTCCATTAAAAAAAGAGTTTGAGGCAATGAGATTTAAATCGGATGTCTAATCAAAGTCACGTATGCCGCAGTTTGCCACCGGAAAAGAAGGTTCGAGTTGAGATTTTCCTTAAGAATGATGGCATTATTGATTTTCTTTAAGATATTCTGTTCAATGGCAAATTTGTCAGGGGTGGCGGGGGAGAGAGGTCGGATGGGGGGGGGGGGTGTTGGGGGTGGGAAGGGGGCACCGCTTTCAGATATCTAACTGAAATTTGGTTTGTGTCTCGATAATATCATCAGGAAATGTGCTTGGAAGAGTATTATTTAATTTAAGGTGTTTTTTTTTTAATCAAAAAACCATATCGAAATGAAGAGGCCGCATCAAGTAAAATATGTTGAATGCTCGTCTTAGGAACCAAAAGGACAAAGTATCTCTTAAAGCCAGGATAGTATAGGAGTCCGTAGCGAAAAATAAATTCAGAAGTCTGCAAGTCATTCAAGATAGAATTTATTTGCGATAATTCAAAAGATATAATGGCTGCAGTAAAAAGTCAACCAAATTGCGGCGCGCGTAGTAAAAGAGTTCAGCGTTAGAAATCCTGTCATAAAGCCACAATAGTTAGAACAAGAATACGTACAGCAAATTTAGAGGCGATTCCTCTTAGAATGAGGTTCTGTTATATTGGTATAGTAGAGAGATATCTCACTGACCAGTTTTTTTTTATGCAATTTGAAGAGGCAAAACAGCAGATAGGAATTAACTCTTCACAAATATCAAGAGAATAACTTGACTGCAAAACATCTTGAGGTACCAAGAACTTCTAAAAGCTGACCTAAGTTTACAATTTATTTGTTCAAGTAAGTTGAAGTAAGCTTCTTGCACTGAGTACCGACATGACAGGAAATATGGCAAATAATTTAATCTTCATTTGTTTCGGAATGAATCTTTTAGATAAAAATAGTCAGTGAAAATATAGCTGGAGGTTGATTCTGATCTTTTGTCGTACTTGAATGTCAAAATATACGACTAAATGAAATGAACTTTTCTACTGAGTTTTTTCGTGTTTTTATTCAGGTCAGCAAACCCTTGCATGACGTAGAATGAACTGAAAATGACACTTCACATTACAAATTCAAGCTGATCGGCAGCTCTGAAACCATATTTAAGCTTTGATTAACACCAATCTAAGGGAAGTGTTGCACCCTATACTAACCACCTTTCTAAGAAATTAGATAATCTTGTCAAAATATTAATATTTCAGAATCAAATACTGGGAGTTCTTTGAACCCAGCAACGATACGTCTGAGCAGTTCTGTGATGCTAATTCTATCAACATAACCCCACTTTTTTATTTTTTTGATTTATAATCACCCCTTTTTCTATACTTACAGAATTTTAGAATTTTACTGAATTTGAATTCCTAGCAAAATATAGAGATATAGAGCCGTGAGTTGAATTTATTAGACTTAGCTAAAAGAAGTATATGAATTGTTTGTAATAACCTGGTTGTAAGATCGTTATAAATTTTAGATAAATAAATACTTGAAATTCTGACATTTGAAAAACGCCCCGTCTTATCATTTATCAAACCGGCACCTGCCCCTTTTTTATACTAAGCCCACATTGGGACTTAACAGGTTGTACTTTCAAGAAATGACTTTTACGATTTATTGATATTACCATAGTGGAGCATTAAAAATGCGGTTGAAACATAACTAATAATGGTGAAGTGAAAAAAAACTATGTATATATTTTCGTCGGTGGATGAAAACTGAAACCAATGAAATCCGGACGCCATTATGATCGCTATTTAAGTACGAACTATTTTTGTCCAACTTGAAAGTATAGCAAAATAAATTTATATAGAATGCTTTTAATGTCAAGATCGCGATTATATGAATGTGACAATGATAACTGATACCAGACATAAGATCCATAGGATAGATATTTGTATTGGGGAATAGATGGGTTATAAATGGAGTCATTGCCTGCCGTTCCACTCCTCTTCTTATCTAGAAATGTTATCTTTGAATACACAACAGACATATGTATATGGAAATAGCGACATTTCTTCTATTCCCCTATCCATTAAAATCGATAGATATTCTAAAAAAAATTTAGAGTTCATAAAGATGAGGATTTGGACTCACCAGAGTGTATCTATATGATTCTGCTGATATACTACAAATTTGCACAGGAAAATTAGGAAGCGATTTTATTCGACAATTTACCTACATTTTTTTTTGTTTTTAAATCTCAAAATGCAAAATATGGGGAATATGGTGCATTTTTTTACATTAATAGATTATTGAAATTTCAGTCTCCAATACCTCCTTTTCTTCATTTTTAAAGGCGCATGGGAAAGTTAGAAAAAAATTTAAAAAAATTTCTCGAATTGAATTTAAGACACATAAAAATTAAATAAACTGAAAAGTCTCACGACGTTAGAAAATTCAAAATTTGTCAAGAACAAGACATATAATTGGTCTAAAACCTTAGATTAAAATGAAAGTGAAATAAAGTGAAAACTCAAAGTTTTGTATGACATCAAGAAAGGGATTGCACTTCATTAGTCAATTTTTATACCCTAGATGAAATCTAAAGGTGTAATTAGTTTTTTTTATTCCGTTTGTAACACCCTAGAAATAATTCTATAGTAGAGAATGGGTTTGACCACCCATGCATAATGTTAAGGGGGGTTACCACCAAAAAAAAAGCTCACGATTTCGGCTCTCAAAAGCACAGTGAAAAATAAACGCATAAAAGTATGCAATTTGAAAATATATATACATGCAAAGCTATATGATGCTTGGTATTCGTGAGCATTGTACTCCAAAGCATTTCGGGGCATCTGCACAGCGGTAGGATTGCATAAGCATGGCGAGATTTTAGATGTGGTGCCGGATTTTTTCATGATTTTTTTTTTTCTTATAAAGCGTTTTGCGTGAGGAGCAGGCAATGGGCGAACGTAATTTGTGTGGTCTTCGCTGTTGGTCAGACACTTTTCATTGTAATTTGTCTGGGCAAATTTTATTTTACTGAAGCCGCTCATCAAATGAAAGTCTTCCGAGAACTCTGAGCTGTAATGTTTCATATAATTTTGGCAATGCTCACACTGTAAGTTTTACCATTTTATTAAGTAGATAACCAAAGAACTACTTTAAAAAGTTAGAATTTACTTTACCAACAAACCATTTTCTCCTGCCTACAGCTTCACTAAAACCCATTAGGTATTAAGATCCATACAATAAAATCAAAAATATCGGGACTGCACATTTATAGATATTCGAGGATAAGCGAAATAATCATTATCATTGAAAGCAAATTTTCAGAAAAATGACTTTGATTAATTTTTCTCGGAAACCTTAAAGTTGTCAAAATAAATAACGTTTATTTCATGCAGATACGATGATAAAGTTACACGTACTAAGCACAATTCCCCCATATTTTTTAAATTTCAATATGGAACGCAAGTTTCATCAAAATCAAAAAAAAAAGTACACAAAATTGGTTGATTTTCTGTGCAACGGCTTACAAGATTATATACATATTTCATATACAGTTTTCTCTTCTTTATTCCATAATTATTGGACTGATTTTTACTAACACGTCCCATGATTAAGTAATAATTACTCACAATTAGAAACAAATTGATTATAAATAGAACTGCTAAAATAATTTCTCGCTTTCCAAGTAAAAATAAGAAATTACCAATGATAAAACTAAAAATATTCCGCGAAATCTACACTCATATAACTAATGCAGGAAAATGGCGGCATACACTTTGCGATCCAACTCTTCCGAAAGCACATAATTCCATCTGACGGTGATGAAATGAATTAAAAACGCCAAATTGTATGCAAAACAAGAAATGTTTGTCGTTACTATGGTTAACATTATTGACTTTATTTCCTTTATCATTGCACTAAACAATTTGACTTTTTCAAATTAGCAGAAAAAGGTTCGATCTTTGTTACAAATTGAACTTTCTTTCCAATAATATCATAATTTTGATAGTTATTCGTCTCTGAAAATAGCACCTTTCAAACCAAAATATATTAGTAACCAAAACTATTTTAATAGTTATCTCTCCGTCATTTTCTCTCCACTTCAAGATCTGCGATACTCAAGTACAAATTTCATGAATTTGAAATCTTTATTTTTGACGTGTCATTACCTAAGTTTATGCTTTTTCTCAAATTATGTGGAATTTTGATCATAAAAATACGCACAGATTTGACGCAAAGTCGTATTACCTTTTCGTGTTTTTTAAGATTTCAGCAATAACCCCCCTTAAAAGTTCACTTAGGGAGCTAATATTTTGCATACAGATTTTTTTTAAAAAAGGTATATTTAAGATCGAAAATGGGATAAATCGGGCAACTCCTTCGTAGGTTTGCCATACAAAAATTTCGTTTTTACTATATATTTGGACAGTACCTGAGAACGCGTCATCATAGAGAACTGAAATTTTGCGCACATTCCACATATTTAAAAAAATGCTAATTTGAGTTCGAAAATTGGACGAATCGTACAACTCCTTCTTGGTGTTGCCACACAAAATTTTTTGGATTTTTAGGTATACTGTAAAATGATCAGTCCTATAAGTTTTTATTGTACGAAAAAGTTCTTCAAGATATGAAATATTATGAAATTGTTTAAAATCATTTTTACTGTCCGACGAACAATTCTAGAAATATATGCGAAATACCACTTCCTAAATCAAAGTCCATACAAAATTACACACGGGCATTCATCTAGCTAGGGTATCATAAGAATTGGAGAAAATCTCATCGGGTATATACTAATTTTGTCATTGTTAATATTGTATTTACAATTTTTATGAAAACGCAGTCCTTATGTCCCATATAGGGAAAAGCAAAATTTTGGAATGGTAATCTTACGAAGGACTAAGAAAGTTTGACCAATTTCCAAACCTAATCAATTTTTTTAAAAGGCCGTGTCCAATATTTAAGCTCTAAGTAAACCCGTTCTCGGGTTATCAATATAAATTTTAATATTACATGTGGGGTTACAATCCTCTTTTCTCTACCAGCAAAATTTCAATGCATTACAGACTGAATGACAAACTTAGTATACTCTCAGATTTTAGATTTAAGTGGACTGAAATTTAAAAAATCGGAATTCAAGTTTTTCAACTTTAACAATTAAAAGTAGCGAGCTATAAAGAAATATGAAAATCTATTGTTTAAGGACCTCTATCTCTTATAGGGCGAGCTATAAAAAACCTATATTTTTTTTTTACAAAATCGATCAAAAAGATCAGAAATAAAATTAATTCAGGAATTCTTAATTTTTTTTATGTACACATGTTCCTACAGCACTTCAGTGTTCACAAAGCAACCGCTATACAATTTGCCCGATAGCAAGAATTCCAATCTATTTGTAATTAAGTCTTCAGTTTTTTCGGTGATCTGATAGAGAGATAACGACAAGTACGGGATGACTCGGTTAAGCAATAAAATACCAGCGAGTTGCAATTTAATTTGTAACTATTTTTCATGTTTAAAAACGCCCTTCTTATTTTTGTTAATTTTCAATCTGAATTAATGTAATTAAAAAAGATTTTGTATACTCGTGTGTTTTATTAAAATAAAGAGCCCTGATGCATTTTCAAAGATATTCAAAATATATTATTTGTATAATTATTTATTAGTGCCCTGTCAATGTGCAGCTTTATCTCAGTAGATCAATTTGACTGATGGAGGATCGGAAAGCACGCATAAATGATCTTCTTCATATAAAATATACTTTTGGTCAATGAGAAATCAACTCATGCTGAATTCCGACAAATTTGAATACGTGGCCTCTCATAATAACGCTAATTTCAATATCAATTTCTTTTCTGGGGTTGATTCTAAATGGTTCTACTCTCCCTACAAAGCAGCGCGTCTAGAATCTGAGTGTAGTAATCAATTCAACCTTTAGCTATTTTGACCACATCAACCTCAATCTCTGGAAAATATATGGTGGAATTCGTCAACACTGATTATCAGTAAATATTTTGTCTGGAAAAAACACTTTATGCAAACGAAAAATCTTTGAAAAAAGAAATTTCACTGCAAAAAGAGGACGTTTCATATAAGCAGGAACCGTATAATCGTTAGTACGGATTGGTTCCTGCCTGCAGTATACACCAAAGCAAACAGCCAAGCTGACCTCATATATAGACTTAATATAAACAACATCGCTTTTTACCGAGTGTATTCGTTTTATTTTCGTGCCTCGACGATTGGATTAAGTCAACCAATAGAGATCCAACCTCCTCGGATGCTTTGTGGATGATCATCGTGCGATAAGGATGCTGGACTTTTTGTATATTGTTACCCGTTTATCTTTATGTGATTAGCTTTTTCAATTCTTTTTTGTAGTTTTTGATACTTTTTTTGCTTTATTTAAAATGCAGATATTTAATATTGGCATCCCTGTGTGGCCATTTTTGATTTTAAGCATAAATACTTAATTTACAAGGTTTTTAATGTACTTATATACAAATAAGATATAATATCTTGTGAAGAGTGGCCCTAATAAATTCTAATTCTAATTCCGTATGCCCCCCAAATAGAATTTGTACCAGATGCAAGAAGTCTACGAAAACTATTGAATTAGTGTTTTTTTTTTATATACAATTTAACTCATTACGCGTTACTATCTATCATATGATAAAACTAGTTACTAGTTTTGATATAGTGGTGCCTCATAGTACAAGTTGCTCTAAAATCATTAAAGTAGATCGAAGCTTTTGCAAGATATACTTTCACAATTGGATGCAAGCTTACACATAATTTTCACGAATTGTGGTTCACACTGCAAAATTAATATTGTGTCCCTTTTAGCCTTTACTTTAATCTAGCACCGCCTGTGAGGAGTTAACACTATGCTCCGTGGCCACTATATGCTATATGCAAAGTTTCTAGAAAATCTCACAATCATATTTCTTTGAAAATGCAATAATTTCTATTTAAAGAAAAACATTGAATAAATAACTAATAAGCAAACGGCATATCGGGTGAAAACGTCCCAGTAGGAATTCGTTTCCCTCCTTACTTGGTAATTGATGGTTTCGCCTCTGAAAATAATCCGTAAGTGTTTACCAAAGTAAGGTTTAGTAAGTGAATTGGTAATATCTCACATGTTCCAGGTTCAATTGAACTAGAAAAAATATTGAAAAATGTAACAAATTACAAAAGTAATTTTTAGTAAGTGAATTAATTGGTAATAGGTGACGTGTTCAGATTTGAGCCTTTTCGTAGAAGGCCATGTCGAGTCATATTTGCATTAATTACTAAAATATTTGGTTCAGTAAAGGACAAGACATGAGCGTGTATATGAATTCTAACGAGAATTAAATCTATTTTTTTATTTCAAAACCATGATTATGTAATTTTTCTTCCTCTCGTTTTATTTAAGATGATCATAAATAATGTTAAGATTGGACTTAATTTACAATTGTTACAAAGTGTTTGTGTATTCAAACAAAGACTTCAAAGCTTCAATTATACAAGGTGTTTAATATTATTATACATTAATTTCACAGGGTGATAGGTCTCCGTGAGAGGGGCAAAACACTGTATGGGACGGAGTGATTTTGTGTAATTTTGGGTAGTTTTTCCCCAACACCCTGTAATTTTCCCTGTAAAATTAATGTATGTATAATAATACCAAAAACCTTGTATAATTGAAGCTTTAAAGTCTCCAATTATATAAAAGCTTACTGGTAAATGGTTGATTCAAGCATTACTTGTAATGAATAAATTAAAGTATTACTTGTAGTGAAAGAAGTAAGAGGTTTCCGGCAACTGCTTCACTCAGGTATTACTTTTAATAAATGATATAAGACTTGTAATGTACAAAGTAAGATGTTTGCGGCAAGTTCTGTAAATAGGCATTATTTGTAGTGATTAAAATAAGGTATTACTTGTAGTGAGCAAAGTAGCGCGTTAGCGGTATGGAGACGAGCAAGTATTTACCCTGCTATGATATCAAAATGTAAAAGTATTTAATTCGGTAATTTGGATAGTAACGGGTAGACTTTACAAATTGTCATTACAGAATCGATTCGGTAAACGTTACATTTCCTACTGGAGTAAGCCACTCGGCGAAATGTATTAGTGTGCTCTATTTGTATTCGTTCCGTCATGGCAGTAATGAAATTCTGACATTCTGAAGGGAACCATTTTTTATAATCCAAATTCCTATGTAAAATAAACAATTTTGTAGCTCCCCCTTATTTTCAGATAATATTTCTTGGCGTTGCCTTTGTATGACTGGAATAATTTAGGCACCAATGACAACTCAATTGTAAACAAACAAACCGGCATTGGTAAAATGTTAAATTTTTTGCCATGGCTGTTTATTTTTATAAATATTTCACTTTTATTTTGCTAGAAACACTATGATAAATTTGTAAAGCTATTAAAGTTACTTGAAGAATGCTTTCCCATGACAATAACTCCGTTCGTTCCTGCAGCACAGCACTGCGCACTTCATTATGATAATTTAAGACTCCGGGGTCTCTATTACACAAAATATCGTTCACAAAAGAATATTTCGCACTTATTTCACACTACTATTACGTAAAAATCACGTTTAATTATTTATTTTTCACAATATCGCGAATTCAAATCAGAGAACTTCTTTTCAAAATTGAAATGTCAGAATGTTGAACTGACACTAAATAGCCACTAGGCCCTCTCGCGACCTTAGGTCGCACTGTCATTGAAATGCTTAAATACTTACACTGTATTCGCACGATACCCTGCTTCCGTATTAGTTATTTATTCAATGAAGAAAAAAGGCCCTAAAAATTCTCTTTTCGATATTTTGACTTTCGAAGTTCCACAGTTTTTCGAATTGTGTCAGTATAAAATGTTCGAAATTGTAACGTTCAAAATATTGTTGAGATCCTCTTGTTCTTGGAAAAGGAATATTTTACATAAACTAAGTCCATGTATTTTTTATGAAATATTAAGAATTAATAAATTTTTTCGGTATTTTTAGGATTTTACATTTTCAGTATAATGTTTTCGAATTTTGGGATTCCACTCCGTAAAAACAAACTTAAGTATTCCTTTCAGGTATTGTTTTTTCTCAATTCATTAGTGTATGATGTCGTAACTTCTTTGAAAACGTAAGAAAGGAAAGAAAAACAACATAGGGGAGAGCTTTAATAATTTATGAAAAGCCACCCCATCTCCAGTATATGTAATCTACACATTCCATTCCTATATACAGATAAAATGTTTTCATCAGAATCAATAAAAAGATTGGAGATTGTAATTTTCTGATAAGTAAATTTTACTTCTTTGAAACGAAACTGAATTTTCGTATTTGGTAATTATTTCAAGCTTTCTTTATCCGATATAAAAAAGGCCATTTTCACTCTTTTCCGAAATATTTTTTTAGGGTGTGAAGGACGTTTCAACAGTGACAAGAACGATAAAATTTCGTTGAGTAATGACGAATTTGCACGCAATATTTTTTTTTTTTCAAAATCAGAAAGGTAGGTCGAGTTGATGTAATGATCATTAGACATCATCACTTTTTTGTCTTAATAATAATTACCACATGGGTTTCTCTAATAAAGCTCCCCCCTCTCTTTTCCTTCTCCTTTCACTGCTAACCAGTATATCTGACGCTTGAATTTTTGAGTTCTAATATTAAAACAACTTCTATTGCGATAGGTAGGTATATTTGTGGTGTTGCTATATCTACTTAGAAATTCAGTATAGGTTGGAAACGGGGGGATTTAGTGAAATCTACTTATGTATACAACGGAATCTTGTGAACGTGCCATCCTTAATGCTTTTATTTCAGCAACCGAAGAGAAAATATCATTTTAACAGTATTAAGCCATAAATCATACGGTACACAGCTTTTATGAATTTATACCGATTCCCCACAGACGTACTAAGACAGTTTACAGACGGAACACCAAATGGAAGAACCCCTGGCCCTGCTCAACTGCTTTCTGTTACCGAAATTAATGAAGAGTTCGTAAACATTCCCTATACGACTCTATATGACTCAAATAACCATAAAAAGCCATTGAAAAAGAACTCTTCCCTTATCGCGGTTATTTCTTTTAAATTTGATGTTCTTCCCGAATTTCTAGACGAGCGAAAGCAGACATATAAATGATAACGAGGTAGGTATGTAGTTACGTATGAGAGGGCGGAAATAAAAATTCTTTTCGTAAGAGAAATTGTAATAAAATTATACTGCCATCGGGTACAACTACATGACTGCCTACATATAAATATATATGTCAGTTCATACACAGCTAGCTAGTCTTGATCATCTACTGCATCTGGAACAGAAAAGTGCTATAATTTCGTCCTTCTCTGTGAATGTATCGACCACTAGCCATAGCCATAACAAGTGAATAACCAATGAACACTCGATAAAAGTTCTCAAACTCGAAAACGTTCCAAAGTTGTACGACAAAACTATGAAACTATCCATAAATGAGGTCGCATGTTGTGGAAAATATTTTTCCGGCTCAATTCGGATTCGCTGTGGACTTAAATTCGAATAATTCCAAAAGTGGTCTCTCCGAAAGGATGGTTTGTCTGAATTATTTCTGTCAATATTGAAACAATTCACTCGGAAATGGATGACCAAAGTTTTTAAGGAAATTTCAAAAGACTAAGTGAGACATGAAATATAACCTAATTTATAACATGGTGTTAGAAAATATCTTTTATCCGCCGCGATTTTAATCAAATTTTAGTGTGCAGTAATAATATGGCTTAATGATCAAATTCATTTTTAATCAATTTATGGTTCAGTTAAATTCTTCGAGATGGCGACAGTGTCGGATATATTGTAATTTGACTACTTTAGCAGTAAAGCTGTTAATGCATTTATAATGGATATGGTAATATATACGAATTTGTATTAGGGAATGGGCGGAAAACGGGCTAGAGAGTACGACGGGCTACCTGTGTTTTCTCCTAAAACACTAGGTACAAACAGCAACGTACATTAGGCGTAATTTTCTCGAACCTCTCAGTCGACCGAGTGCAGTTATATAAGAAGGACGTATCATGTTGTGCTAAAATAACTTGATTCTAGTGAGTTTGTTATAATTTTTACGTTACTTGACAAATGTGACATGATCACGGAAATATTGCCTTTCCGAGTAACTTTTGTGTATTATAGGAAAAAAATTTAATAGGCATTAAGCCAATCATGATTATTTGTAATCATTTTAATATGCTTTAATGATATTTTTTTTACCTCGAAATCACTCAAGCGGCAGGATGGGCTATAGGGTAGTCCATCTTATCCCCCATATTCTCTTACATGATATTTTTTTAATTTATTTTGTTATTTCGGTTTCAAAATGGTACTGACATAAAAGCGTAAGACAAATAGTGTACCATAGAGTGAAGAAAGTATGATAAAGGCCATCGAAGCAGTACAACAAGATTTAATGGGTATTGTGCTGGCTTTTAAGACTTTAGAAGTTCCGTGAACAACTTTACTAAAGAAAGTTAGTCATACTCGGAAATCCTCCAACATACCACACAAGGGCCCAAAAATGGTAGTATTTTCGATCGAAGAAGAAAACGAGCATGCAAGCTACATTATAAATATGGAAAGTAGACTTTTTGGTCTTACATCCGGAGACTTAAGGGTTTTGAAATACCGGAAAACTTATCCTTTTAAAGAATACATACGTATGGCAGGAAAAGATTGGATTACCGACGAACAGAATTATCAATCAAGAAACCCGAAGGCACATACGTTGTCAGAGCAACAAGTGTCAATAAGAGTGCAGTGTTAGACTTTTACAAGCTGTTAGGGAATCGTTACGACGGCCATAAATTCACTGGTAACCGCATCTACAACTGTTTATAAACCGGCTTTGACATCTGTCGAGAAAGGAGTATAGAGGCATGGTTTAATGCCACTTGTCACTATATACCTCCCATGGTGATCTTCCCAAGAAAGCATATGAGGCCGGAATTGATGGCCAATGCAGTGGAAGCAGCGTCTGGCGTATGTAGTAACTCGGATTGTAAAACATCAGAACTATTCCTGGAGTGGTTTAAACAGTTTATTAAGTACCCCGGGGGCAAAAAAGAAAATCGTGTATTATTTCCATTCCACACACACGAAAAAACTTGAATTTATCGATGAAGCCAGAATGAATGGCGTTGGGATATTATCATTCTCTGCAACCAATCGACGTGACTTTTATGAAGCCTTCAAGTACCATATGATGCAAACGCTTTTACAGACCCTGAATTCATAGCTTCTATGACAACATATATCCAGGTTACGCCAGGTGTTCCTGTGGTGTTTGCTTAACAGAAGAAGAGAGTATCTATAAAAAGTGGCCGTGTAAGCAAGCACTTGAAGAAGATATTAGAAGGAAAGAACAAATTGCACAAGAAAAAGGAAGCAGGAGAATTGAGCGACCAAGTAAAAGGAACAAAAATGAAAGTAGGAAAGCGAAAAGACAAAAAACCGTTGTCAAAGAGAGCCAAAAGTAAATGAAGAAATAACAAACTAAGGGCATTACTAAAATCCTTCATGTTGATATTGCAACGAACGTTATCTTTAGTTAGTTGAGGGATGGATAATGTGCTTAGTTTATAAAAATCTCCAATGTATCTGCGCGAGTGTAGATGATGATGATCGCGATACGATTAACGTCTGTGCGTTGTGCGTACAAAATAAATGATCTACTAAAGTACTAAAATATTGCTTTGTTTTTATTATATCCCATCTTACCCCATAGCATTATATCCGATATGTGGGGTGAAATGACCATTTTGACATTTTTGATATTTTGAGTATTATTTTGATTGTGAAGATACATCTTTTTTTGTTTTTAATATTGAAGGTGTAGCTAGCATATGGTCTCTTGTCTTGCCTTTGAAATTTGGGAAGAGACAGAGTATATCATTGCTTTCGACAAAATCAATTAATGGCGGAGCCATCAACATCTCCAATACTTATACTAGGAAGCTATACTTATAGGACGGAACTCGGTTGGATCGTTAGAAACAGAGTTCTTCGCCAGCGCTAATACTACAGAATTTTTACACTTACAAAGAAATGCGGAATACGTAAGACAAGAATTGAATATAACATAAGAAAGAGCTACATACATATAACAGAAAGAAAAGCCTACAAATTCTGGGTGGAACATAATCATTATTAGTGGCATCTGACTTGATACAATCGATGACTACTAACTCCTCGGAAATAGTACCGCATCGGAAGCTGAAGCTCTACAAAGTTTAAATGAGTTGCATAAGCAATCTTCCCTTTTTATCTAAAGTGATGGAATATATTATGCGGGAACCAATTTTGGGGTTTCTGGAGCGTAGTTCTATTGTATTTGAACGGCAGTCTGGTTTTCGTGCAAAACATAGTTGCATGACAACTTTTTTGAGGATTACCGATGATATACGAGAGAATATCGACTCTGATATGCTCACCGTTCTCATATTATTATACTTTTCAAACTTTCGATTCGGTAAACCATAACATACTTTGTGGAAAGCTTCGTACTGAAGAGAGTTTTATCCATAAAGCAACGAAACTCGTTTTTAGTTCTCTCACCGCTCGCAAGAACGTGCCTCAATTAACAATTATGAGTCTGACTGGTTGCCTTGGAATTCTTGCGTCCCCCAGATCTTTGTGCTTGCATCTCTCCTTTTGAGTCCATTCATTAATTACACTACTCAAGTGGTGCCCTTCGTCAATATCCACCTTTATGCTGATGAAGTACAGGTTGGCGGTGATATTGATTGATGCCAACAGGTTGGACGTGCATATTGGTTTGATTAATCTGAACCATACAGCTATATCTCGATGGTCAGTTGCAAACGATTTAAAAATTAATCCGTCTAAATCCAATGCTATTCCTATTTATAAATCCACTTCTGATGTTAGACTCCTATTGGTAACTACGACTAGTAATCCCGGTGTCATAAATTACGTGGTTGGACGTATTTACGGATGTCTGAAACCACCGCAGGCTACTCATTTGAGACTGGTTAAATGCTTAATTATCTCCATTATAATATGCGAGAACGTTCTGCACTGCAAACTTTATTCTGTCTCTGAGAGGAGATTAACAGTGGTATTTAGTTCTGCTCTTAGGTAAATGTTTAATCTTCATCTATGCAATTAAGATCTCGAATTTATTGCCTATTAGCATTCGCGGCTCCGGAACTGTGAACGGAATCCGGAACTGTGAACGGAATCCGGAACAGGCTAGGGGACGCATTTAAATAAATAAAAAAATGTCGTTTAGGCATACTGTTGGTTCGTGTACGTAATGTTGATTTCTTTTATTTACGTTCTTTATTATTGTTATTTTAATTTTTTTACGACTTTGTTCGTTTTTTACGGATGTAGCAACCCTTTTTTTTTTACATAACTTCATTATAGTCGTACAGTCTTATGAATTCCTTTTATTGTTATTTTTCTTGCAGTTATTATTTTGTTATTTTTATAATTTCTGAATTTTATCCTATCTTTTTCTGAAAGGTTATGTGTACATTCGTACATCAAACTGACAGTATACCATAATAAAAATGAAATAAAATCTTTATCAGGACTGTCCAGACAGTTTTATACATCAAAATATTTCCCTATTACCAAACAGATGGCGCTGCAGCAGACAACCAAAGCATAATCGAAATTTCGATGAAATAATGAATGTTTCGAGAATGTAAGGTTCGAGAGTGTCTATAAAAGCCGAAGCAGCGCTCTAACAATCACCATTCCTTTCCCAGCCATCATTGGAAGCGCGTTAAACTGCCAAGCTCCTTTCCGCTTTTATACACCGCATTAAAGTATATAAACATTATTAAACTGCAAACCGCACTAACGTTTGCAGTTATTGTATCTCTACTTTTCTATACATCGCATTAAAGTGTATAGAAAATATCAGATTGTTAATCGCACTAACGTTTACAGTTACTATTACATCTACCCCAATTCGATACACTGCATTAAAGTGTACTGAACCGTTTACGATTCTTTCTTCTACGTATTCTAATCTTTTCTTTCTCTGTCTCATTTCAGATTAAAGCCAAAGTATTAGTATTAAGTTAAAAGACTGAATTTTTGTTGTTTTTATATTATTTTCGGTTCTTTGAATAAATAAGTTTTGTATTGTTGTATGCAGTGTTTTTTGTGCCAGTAGAAACTTGTTGAAACTGATTGACAATTTTTTGCAACTAGCGCCCTCTCCTATACTTCATTTTGTAAGACAACCTGACCGCAGGTTCGTACACTATGTCTCATTTTTTGCTTAAATAAATTTGAAAATGAATTTAGATTTGAATAAGTAACTATATGAGAGCCCATCGTAGAGGTTGTGAAAAAATTATTAGTAATATCTGAATATATGCAAGACGTTCAGTTATTCTTTTTTCTTATTAAACTCTGACTGAGAATTAAATTTATTAATTTTTCCTTGAATATGGCCCGTAAAACTCCCAGATATTTAATCACAGACGAGAAATACGAGCTCTTCTCACGCATCACTTTCTTAGTACTCCCGTCGCTATCCGGGCATGAATTTCTCAGATTATGAGTGACGTGGTACAGAGGTACCACAGAAATTTTACAGCTTCTAACGCAAGACAAAGTAGGAGCAATCGGGTTTCTATCGAGAACGCAGAAAATTCATGTAATATATTTCATCTAAGTCTTCAAAATACGGCATCAACATGTGTGGGCGGATGATGCCAGAAATTCCTACCTACTACGTGTCCAAATTTATACTGTCAAAAAAACAAGAGGACATGAAATTAATCCAGGTGAGCGTATTGTCAAGGTATTGTGACATAAGTATAAAAACAGCGGTAGAAGTATCGCTATGGAATATGGATAACATGTTTATGATACTGCCGCTAGCTCGACTTTTGATGTCATACAATCTCGCTGTAGTGAGCACACTCAAGAAAAATAAGCAATATTACCCTCACACGGGAGCCACTGTTGTCTCTGTTTACATATAGTACAGACAAACAATTATTTTCTCATACGTGCCAAAAAAAAAAAAAATAAAAAAAATAAAGCAGAAATTATACACTACTACAACAGTGTAAAAGGTGGCCTTGACGACATGAATAAAATGGTCACACATTATTCTACAAAGCGGAAAACAAAACGATAGCCATAGCTGTGTTTAATAATATGCAGCCTAGATACATCCGAGAATAACCCCATGTCTGTAAGGAGCACCGATAGTCGCCGTATCTTTCTGAGGGATCTGAAAAAAGAGTTGGCAATGTCATCCATTGAGGAACGACCACAAAATCGTCGCGTCTTCCAACACTTCCAGAATAAGTCTGAATGTATGCTGGGAAAGACTTTGCATTGGTCCGGTACAGCACATGAAAATACCAACAAACGTCAAGAGTTCGATGGCACATGTTATTTATGCCGATCATCAAAGAGTTACCGAAAAACTAGGAAGACATGTAATATGTGCAATCTTCCCGTTTGTGCCCACAGTTCAAGTTACATCGTAAAATGTAAAAACTACGGAATAATTCTGAAACCTTTTTCGTGCTTTTTTTCGATTAAATGTGTCGTTTTGATTAATTTGAAGAAGAACTGGAAGCTCACTTCGATATATTGCGCCTTTCATGTGAATTTCTGTTAAAATATTTACGATTGAAAGTGGAAAAAGAAACAATATTTCCAAAAAAAAGCACACTATTTTGCTTTTGTTAATATTTAATAATAATTATTAAAATTTACACATATCGTGAAAATCGTTAAGGTCACTCTAAAGTGAAGTCATGCTTACTAAATGTAGTCTCCGTGTATATTATTTAAAGATAAACCAAAGTAAATCGCAATTAAATGCGCGCCTTGTGGAACTCCAAATAGGCATAAGTGGGGCAGAAAAGTATTTTGTTGCTTCGAGTTCGTTATGCATTTCTTAGCTTGTTTCATCGCACTCAATCCTCTCAAGGCCTAACTTGCGCCGATATGTAATATGTGGTTTTTTATCTGACCATAGAAAAGATATTGCCCTTTTACGTGGTCCACAATTCCACTGTCTTTCTTCAAGGCAATAAAATAGTCACCGTTCAGCTTAGACTTAAAGGATTTTAACACTCTAGAGTGAACCTGGCTTTCCCACGCATACTTTTCTCAATAATTTTACGAACTTTGTATGGCATTGATCTCTGCCTGATAAATATTTTATGAGATCCTCAGTACTTATCGAGCCCTTCATCTCAAGTCAAGATCATTATCGATCCCATGTCACAAAGTGCACAAAGTTCTCTTCTTTTGTTGGGCTTGGTTTCAATTAATCAGTGACATTCCATACATCCTACTCGTAACTTGAATATAAAAGTAACAAAAGAGTTTACACTTTCTTTTAAATTCATGCCACAAAATCGCATATACTCATAGCACAATCAAATCACAAAAGAATCACCAAAGACTATGTAATTTACGTGCAAAATTGCAGTAAATGCTCAACTATAAGGCCAATTGGGAGCTTACATGCAACCATAATATTTCTTTTGTTTCTAAATATAACTCCAACAAAGTATAAAGGTAAGCAGCAATCGTGTATACTCGTAGAACTTTGAGCCTGAAGATATGGCTAAACACGATTTGCACTACAAAATTAATGTGCGGAACTGGGCATGTTATGCACAGTGAAGTTTTCAGCTTATATTAAAATCGATAACTGCTTGCTTTACAGGCAGAGAACTATTTTGAAATAATTTTCGAATACTTCTGATCAAGGACTTAAACGGTTCCCAAATAATAGTTTTTGGCTTTCAAGTACAATTGCATGCAAAATGTGAATATATAATATTTCGGGTTTCGCCATTTATTAGGAACGATAAATGTGTATACATGAACACAACGTAATTATAATAGTTCCGCTAAAATAGCCTTGGGAGGTATTCTATTTTGCAGTACCCGCACACAGCCAATGACGGTTAATTTTGACTGAGGCAGAATTCGAATTCAGCGGATTATATGAATATTCTGATACCAACAAAACCGGACCTTGCTTTCAGAAAATCCGAACAATAAGGGAAAGTAGTAGGGATAGCAATTTATGAAGAATAATAATTAGTACAAAGACCTAAACTAAGACATAACGATTATAATTTTGCATGTGTGTCATTATAGCTAAGTTGTTCGAAATTTTCCTTTGAGTTATTATTATTATTATTTATTAGACTGGCAAAACGTACACAAGATTTTACAGTCTTTTTAGTACAAAAATTTTTGGAACTATATCTAAAATTAAATTAAAAACCTACAGAAACTAAGCAAAAATTGCAATTGATTAAAATAACTGAAAAAGTATACTACTAAAAAAAACAGAGACAGAAAAATTAAAAATTAAATAAAAAGAAAATTATAGCTGATATACATGAAATAAAACAAAATATTAAACAGTATTGAATATTAAAAATTATAAGAAAGATAAAAATTATAAAAATTACGTAAGTGTGAGCTACGCTGTGAGACTGGATAACAACATGAAAATGGGCAAAATTAATTGAAAGCGTGGACCCTCATAAGATCCTTAAAAGCACATACAGATCGCGCGTTCTGATAACTAGGGCGAAGACTATTCCAGAGACTGACTATCTCGACAGGATAAGAGACCTCCATTACTGATTTATGAAAACGGGGTATTACCACATTGTGATTACGTTCAGAAGCTGTGTGCTGAAAAAATTCACGCAGATAATGCGGTTTGTTTGTGCGTAATTAGTTATAAAAGTGAATCAGTCCTCTTTGCTTTAGAGAATCAAGTATTGAGCAACCCAACAATTTTGTACGGTACGGTGAAACATGGTCAAACCTACGAAGTCCATAAATGAAGCGGATACAATCATTAAAGGCAACTTCCGTCTTTCGAAGACAAACGTTATCGAGTCTAGGGTAAATGATTAATGAAAGGCAACGCGTATAAATGTCAACAACTTTGCATTCTTTTCATAACAACCTGTTTGCTACTTTATCAATTCTGCTAGCTATTTATACCTGCAGTTTCCTCTCATGCTAAAAAACCTGACATAAACAAAAAAATGTGTCTGCCTTCACTTAATTTAGCTTACCAAAATTCCCATTTCAATACTTCTGATACTGCTACGCATCCATAGTATACAGGGTGATTTGAATTAATTTTGCACTAATGCAAGAAATTATAGAAGATGTCGATGGGAGCAGAAAGTTCTATAATAAAATGCATCATTTGGTATAGGTATATGGGTCGAAGGAGTTACAAATTGTTCATCATATTTAGGAATCACCCTTCAGTCCTTGAATAACACAAGCTCTATGAAATTGGTTTCTAAATTTTAGATAAATTTTTTCAAAGTGACTATGACTTAAGGTTTATTAACAGAAGAAAATTAAAAATGGGCCGAGGATTGATCCCTGCGATACCCCAGTGCGTGTAGAGAATTGTGTGATTTAAGATACAACATTTCACTTTCACGACCTGTTCTTTTCTTTCGCCGCAGGAAGACGAAAAATTCCAAGCACGGAGGTCAACACGGACCGTTGTACTGACCTGTTCTGTAGGAGAAGCTATAAAGCTATATAAGTCGAAGGAAACTAGGTAGGAAAAAATTCCGCAGGGCCGTGTTACAGTGGGATTCAAGCTCACAACGCCTAGGATGGTAGTGAATATGATTATCAACTGAGCTACTGATGCAACTCCAAATAGCGATATACGTAAGAAGCTTGAGATGTAAAAATATAAGCCAGTCTTCAAAATAACGTAGATGCACAGAAACGATACACTAAGAAATATTTATAGAATTGTTTAAAGGAACTACATTTAACAGAATATCGAAAAATCGTGTCACGGAAAGACGCTGATTCGAATACACCCGAATATTTCCATTTGGAATTGGATTTATGTAATCGGGAAAATTTAAAAATAGATCGAAACATTTGGTTTTTAGAAATTGTACATTTAGTGAAAATCAAAACTTTTCTAAGGCAACATTGCGAAGGATTTGATCATTTTATCCCTCCGCAAGCTTAATTAACATTTTTATAAAATTATATTGTTTACGAAATTTTAGTTCGTGAGGCCAACACGAACTAATAACTATAGATATGAGTTCAATCGTAGGCCGATTTGGAGGTGTCCTGATATGATGAACCATATCATACTTCGGCACGATAGATCTAAATCTTTTGCACGGAGCACAAAATGTCGAAAATCGAGTTAATCCTTTTAATGGTCCTCAGGCTCGCCGTTATCTCAACAGACGAATCTTCTTGTGTAGATGTCTGCAGACTATTGGATGCTAGTCGTAACAAACTTTATCTCTCGCGCTCTGTTGTAGCTCATATTTTACTGCTCAAAACTAATTTAGTCCATGATTTTCAGGATTCTAAAAAAAAAACTAACTGTTTCTTTCTATTATACATATTTAAATTCACTGTAAAAAGAGTAAAGTTAATAGCCTACAATGGTTTTATATAAAAACAAACACAATTCTAAGCTCTGATAATAAATGGGGGCTAAGCAGTTGTCATGCTTTTAAAAGTGTACAACGCTACAAAATGCAAAAAGACTAAAGTGATTAGTATCGTTAGGACATAAAGTTTATTCATCCCAACAATTACTCATCTCTCACACTGCCATTTTTGAAAGTAGAGAAAATTGTGTCCTTTCTTAAAGGTATTCCACGGAATTATCCAGGGGGTTAACCAGTTAGCTCTCACATTTAGCAATTTTTTTTTTATTTAAAAAAAAATTACAACAGCACAAGATTATTTTTCTATCAATTATGGGTATACAATTTACCATCCTGCGAAATTTCCCATTAAAGTTAAAGTTTATATATTTTTTATATTTTAAAATTATGTAAAATTTGCCAGGTTTGACCAAGTTGGCAGAAAATTGGTTTCCAATCACTTTTCGATCGTCCAAATGTAATGTAACAATTTCTGTCATGGACGTTGCCGTTTTTGAATTTTTATAATTTCCAAATCTGGTGGCCTCGTCCGCCCTTGTTTGAGTGGGGTACAATAGACCAAAAGAAACTTAATTCACCTGTGGACAACACCAATCAAAATTTTTCATTATTTATATTTAATTCATCTTTTATACAAACAAACTTACTATGCACTAAAATTTTACCTAAGAGTATATATATATCACGACAACTCAGTAGGTAGCCGAGTCCTTCCAACAATTAGACCACCCAACTAAAACCTACAATTTCAGCTCGACGAAAATTAAATTACAAATCCCAGCTAACGTCAAGATGTTTGCCCGTAAAATTTAATATCGGTAGTGGATAGAATTCTGTATAATTGCAAACCACATATTTGATCGCTCTTTGAACTGCTGCCATTTTACATTTTACATATTACACTAATTCCAAGGCAGCTGAAAGTTCATTAAAAACATAACCAACCCCCATCAGAATCCCTCCCTTAGGTCTTTTATTTTTTTATAATTATATTTTTTTTGTAGCTTTTCCTGCTGAGGTGCACCCTTTGACTCTTGTAATTAGTTTTAAATGAACACAAAACCGTGTTCTTTTTAAGTAATAATAAAAAAATAAAAATAAATGTTGTGGGATCAGTAGAAGTTCCTTGCACAAGTGGAAACACAACGAGTTGCTTGCTTTCTGGTTCCGTGCTCTGTTTATAGTTCACTTAACTTTAAAACAATAAAAGTAGACGATGTGTAAAAATTTAATGAACTACTTCACATACACATACATATAAATACGTTGTAGGCGATTTGTTTTTCCACCCATGAAATTCATATTTTCCACACTTCTTACGACATCACTGCTGTTGATGAAATTTTATTTTTATTATTCACCAGTTTTTGTTTGTGCACGGAAATTGTGAAAACCGATGGTGAAAACGTACCTACATGTTTCGCTTCAAAGTGAATATTCTAAAAAATAAAAAAGAAATAAAAATTCCAGATCAAGAATTATGTGTTTTTCCTTTTTACTGTTTTAATCCCTTTTATGCTTTCAATTAATTCGACTGGGTTTAATAAATGAATTGAAGCCGTCTAGCAATAAAATTAATAGTGGAATCTGTATGCGTATAAGCCACTGATTTCCAAGGGTTGGCGCTACGGCCCAATGAGACCACAAAATGGCAAATAAGGGTGCGTTGAATTGAAAAGAAAGAAAATGAAAGACCACTTAAAAGCAACAAAGACTACAAAACGATACCTTTTCAATTGGTAGAAATTAATGGTGCCTATTCACGAGAACACGAAATCTGACAGAAAATCCCGGGATTTGAACAGCTCATTACTTCGTTTAGGATACTACCAGATTGCTTTCTGTCAAAAGCATCATTTGTAGCAGACAAAAGGAGTTAATAATAGAGCAAAATGGTATTCGAACCTTTACTGATATTTTATTCCTTGATTTTTAATCCTTAATTTTGTACTCCAGAATTTTGTATTCTGAGATATTAATTTTCAAAATTTCCAGGCTTGTATAAAGCGCACTTTAAAAGGAGGTATTCGTGATTTTGATGGAACTCCAAAAATATAATTTGTTCAAGTCACGGAAAAAACGCAGAATAATTTTGGAATACCGTATTGACAAAATTCCGTATTACAAGATTCCAAGAATCTACAAAAAAATTCTCAAGTCACAACATTCCAGAGGATAAAGTCGCGAAAAATACCGTAAGAATGAAAAAAAAAATAGTTTAATAAAATCGTAAGACATTTAAGTATTTTGGTCTTATCGACATGGTTTTTCGGAATTTTATTTTCTGGAATAACATTTTCTGGGATTTGGTATTTCATATTTAAAAATTCGAGATTTAGTACCAAAGGTAGAGCTCTATAGCAGTATTCTGTCATTTCTTAGAATTTGTTTTGGATTTGACTATTTAGTAATAAACCTGATTTAAAAAAATTAATTCGACTACATACATCAACTTCTTTAATCAAAATTACGCTTTCAGTAGAAGCAAATAGCTAATATAATCGAAATCTTTCATTTACAAGATTATATCCCGCTTTTGCCACTGAAAAATCTCAACATTTTCCAGCATATCTAGGATACATAATGGAAGATTTATAGCAGCCATAGTCTTTTGGAAGTCTTATACATGTTCACTTTATTTCAATATCAGCGAAACTATAACTTATTCATCAAGGAAAGCATCTTAGATAATATATAGAAGCAAGCAAAAGCCTTCAACTAACCTCTTACAATTGGCTTTTAGTAAGAAATACATTTGTTTTGCCTGCTCAACTGAAAAAATCGAAACAATACTAAAATTGCAGCCATCATTATATCATTGCGACAGATTCGGGCTAGAAGAAATTGCAGTATCGATTCTTGAAAAGTGATCTTTAATGAAGACATATGCGGGTGAGTGCCATGTTGCAACGGCTGCGATTCATCTTTCTAGAAAGACAAATACAAATTCTATGCAGTATTTCTAGAGTCTACTTGTTTTGTTTTTGAAGCTGCACAAATGTACGAAAGAATGCTGTAAGAAAGGAGACTATTGTCAAAGTGAATTATTTTATAAGGAATCAATACATTTGAAGAGCAATTGACAAAAGGACGAAATTCTTTATTTAATTAAAAATTCGAAAATTTGAAGTAATTAAAATAAAAAAAAAAATGTCTCCAACCCATTGACTTGTGGTTTACGCAGTGATAGACCCATGTATATGTATACTAAGGTACAGACAAGATTCTTTTGAACTGAATTATTTACAGGTTATAATTTTTCTCTTTCTTTTTTAATGTGAGATTCCATTTAAAAAATTGTATCAGCCGAATTTCTGGAGAGATACCTACACAGTTAGATGGAATAATTTATAAACCCTAATCTCGCCCTTGTCACGTAATTCGACAGATTACGAAGACGAGTTTAGACATCTAATTAGTGACAAATGCACTCACCAAAGAAACGTGTACAAATTATTTTTAATTGAAGCAAATTTAAAAGAGGGACGGAAAAAGGCATAATTTTAAATTACATGCCATGACAGAGGTTCTATTTTTTTTCTTTAATGGTGGGGAATCACTTATTACGAACCAGAGCATCATGAAATGAAGGAATAAATAAGATTTGTGTGAGCTTCTTTACGAAAAAAAAATATATATATACATAGGAAAGGTAGATTGCCCTCTTGAAGGATAATGATGGTTAGTTTCATTTATTACTTGGTATTGACAGAAATAAAGTAACCACATCGAAAGCATTATGCTTCAATAAAGTTTTTGATCGAGGAAATGAGCTTATTGCGAATTGAAGCCTTGCCACATGCATATTGAGTAACTATATAGTGAGCCAAATCTCAATAAAATAAATGTGAGCGTTGCTTAGGTTACGGAACCTAATTTTTTCCCATTTATTTATTTTATAAATTTCCCGTTCGTGTTGTTACTTACTAGATAACCTTTCAGTAGATAAATCCGATCCATCATTTCACGAACAACTGACGAAGCCGACCCATATTAAATGAGCATAAGTAAAAGATCAGAAAAGTGATGGTTCCTAGCAGGCCGCCGCCAATCCTATTTGAAGAATTTATTTTTAGTTCGAGTTATTTTTAACTGAATTCATTATTAAGCAATCTAAGAGAGGTGGTCCAATGAAGACTATCAAGATAAGTTTCGTTGACTATGCCCGATTCAATTTGGCATCACCAGTGTAATAACAAAAAAACTACAAAAAAGCTTTTTTAATGCACGAATCAAAATCTGAGTAGTGGGTAATCAAAAAATTCCAAACACACATAAAACCGCCTAGATTCGAGCAAACTTTATTTGGAAATCGACATAAGCTGGTACGATCTACATTTTCAGACCATTAAGGCGTCAACATTGAGTCTTATGATTGGGTTACAGATCTACAGAATTTTAAAAGCTGTAGATGGCGCCACATATACCAAAAATATATTTTAAAATATTTATGTATGGAAATAGTAGTATGAAGAAAATCGCTAACAGAGGCAACAATAACGAAGAATCTTTAGTAGTGAGCATTGTCATCTGAGGTAAAACTATTTTCTGCAAAGTCAGTAATCTTGAAGATTTTAGGTAAAATGAAATGAAATCACAAATAGGTATTAAGAAACGGAATGTAAATGATTAGCATTCTTGAGTTAACAAAAAAAAAAATTACCCGTCAAACACGGGGGTACTTGATAAGTCCGCTATACTTTGATAATAGATGGCGCTCAAATTTTAAGAGCAATTTAATTTTTGACATTTAAATTATTAGTTTTAGACACAAAGTAGATCTGTCAAATAAAATAAATTGTTATCAGTTTGAAAGTGGATAAATTTGTGCTTTTTTTGCTATAATGATAAGAAGTGAGTTTTGCGTAGATCAAGAATGGAATCGAAGCAGTTGTATGAACATGTTCTAGCTCAATCAAAGTGAGTTTTTGCGGGTACTGTCTAAGGTCCCAAAATGAATGAGCAGTTCAAATCAAATAGTGAATTCTGTCTTGGCAAATTTGCTCCGAACAAGGCAAAAACTGTTCCATCAACCGATTGGTTCATGCTCACAATATTCTGAAATTCCAATGGAATAACGGACAAGGCTTAGAAACAAACTAACAGGACGCTGTAACTAAACAAATTCAACTGCGAGAATGATTCAACCGAGTCAATTACGAGGGTTGTCTAAAAAGTTTCCGACCTAATAAAGCTACAAGACATTTTTCTACAAATTAGTTTTTAATTGTCTATGTAGTCTCCTTGTAAGACTATACACTTCTCCCAGCAATGCTCCCATCTCTTCAACCCGTCCAAATAGTATACGCCGTCTTGCAAAATAGTTGTTTACGAAGGTGATGGCCTCCTCATTCGACAAAAATCTCTGTCCTCCTTCCTATCTCTATCTCTAGCTTGAATCCGATTGTCCAGCACCTTTTGATAAACTTGAGCGATATCAGTGGTTGCAGTTTTTAACCTTCCCGGACGTCCATCATCATCCAAGCTGGTACGGCCAGCTTAAATTGAGCCGGCCAAAATTTCACGGTGGTAAATGAGAGTGCAGAGTCTCCGTACACAGAGCATTTAACTCGTCTTTGATTTGCGTTGCCGTATTTCCTTACAAAAACAAATATTTAATGATAGCTCGATACTCGACTTATTCCATTTTCACAAAAACACGGACATTGACCAACTTAAATGATTGGCAAACAAAAACCGCACGGCCAAAATGGCTGAAATTTTTGTGAGTATCTTTCAAAGTATGCGCAAACACATTCCCCAACTTTTGTTCACAAGTGCAGTGATTTTCGTATTGAGGTCAGAAACTTTTCAGACAACCCTCGTAGATTTCGCGAGAATACGTAAATTTATAATATTTGTATTCTAATTCTTCATAAAACTCCCTAAAACTAATTTCGTACGAGAACAATACTATTTTCTTTCAATTCATTTCATTATATTATTAATTACTTTTAAGTAATCTACAAAGTAATCTGTTACAATGTAATTAGATTACAAAATAATCTAATTATATTGTAACAGATTACACATTAGATAGATTACATATTCTCTCATAAGTAATCTGATTGATATGTAATCGAATACAATTTAATTAGATTACTTTTTAATTTGACTAAACTGTAATGGAATTATTAATTAAATTACACTGCAATCAGATTACGCCCAACACTGAACCTCGGTAGCTCTCCAGCGGGAAAAAAGTCCTTCAAAGTCATTTTCAAGTGGCTTTACGTAATTTTATCTTTTACAGCACATTGTGGAAAGCATATTGCGAACTCTACACAATTGCTGAAGCTACGAATGTTGACAAAAGTATGTATTGCTTTCAATTACAGAAAATTGAAGCTTGACGAAACAGCCGCACTCTGCAACAGCACATGTTGGCACGTAACAGAAAACAGTTTTCAATCTTGTATGAAAAGATTTTTTTTATTTGCAGTCCTTAAGTACTCTCATATCTTAGAAAAAAATTCTATGAATTAATTTAGTAGATTGCTTCCAAGAGAAGTACTTTTTTGGAAGCATATCAGTAACTAGTGAACGGAAAAAATTATAAGTGCAGATTTGCAGATTTGAAGGGTTTATACCAGGTTACTGGTAAGCGCGCTGACAACCATTCTTGGCGTCGTGGATTTGAATCCAACATCGACCTTGTTCGGCGCTACCTATAGTCTCCCTTTGATATTTATAGCTATTTAGCTGGTTAGAACAATGGGACGCCTTGGCCTCCGTGCAATGCCTTAATAAAATGTTGATGTAGATTTAGTTTATTTATAACTGCGATTTAATAATACCAACAAATACTCAAGAAGAAATTCTTGTAAGACCCTAAAAGGTGTAAGGATGGCCTATGAAAATGGACTGACTTCTAATTAGGTGGAAAACTGGAAGTTCCTGAAAAGAAAAGTTATAGTTTTAGGCCATGTTGTACTGTTGACTGAAAAAATTAAATCGGTTTTCTATTTCCCGCATTTTTGACCCCACCTCAACGTACATACTACAATGCGACAGGCACCGGTGAAATGAAAACGAGCACCACATCACCAGGAAGCTACTATCTAACTTCATCTAGGATATTTAACCAATCTCACTTTAAAATCTATTTCTTCTTGATTTTTTAAATTAAAAATAGTAAGAAAAAAGTAAATCTTGTCATCCACAGTAAAATTACGTTTTTAACCTCAATCGATTTCTAATGAACCTTGAATTTTACTAATTAACTAGAAAAAACAGGAAATTTATTTCTACCCCATTATTTAGTGCATCCAAAGAGAGATTCACATTCAGAGCCCATTGAAACATGAAATTGGCTCCCAAATTTAAAGTAATCGCTGGTCGGTGAGAGGGAATAGAGTCCTTTAATATACCGCTACACATAAACTTTCTTCCATATATGCACTACAAATGTAGCTATTTTTGGACAGAATGCCAAAAGTAGAATAATCAAAAACTTTCACAGAATCCCGATGAAATAAAACTTGCTTCGCTACAATTTCAGAACACATCTCAAATCTGGGCATATCCAAAAGTTCTTGTGAAACTATGATCACATCACTGCTTCAGCTAGTCTAGAGTAGTTAGTAGGATGAGGGTCCTGCCAAAAGCGCAGTGCTCAAAATGCAAATAAATTCATTTCAAATATTCAAAGCTTGACTACTTGCTATAAAGAGAGCTTTGAGGCTCGCAGGGATAACTTGTGCATGAGACATACTTCTTCAGCTACTGACACACATATGTATCTACATACATACATAAAATGGTAACAAGCTACCCCTCTACTTGTATATATACACTTAAACTGATGGAGAGCTCAACATAGCAACAACAATTTCCATTAACATTGCATCGGAATTAAAACACTTTAAAGTCAGTTGAGCTGAAATTGATTCCCAGACGAGAAATAATTAAAACTGATGCATAGCTACCGTTATAGCCTATGAGTTTTCCAGGTTGTATGCTGTTGGCAGGTATACCTATAGGAATAGGTTTTCACTTCAAATCTCATACTGATTTTGTTCTGCGTTTAATTGGAGATAATTGACTTAAAAGTTGCACTGGAAAGTTATCAAGGTAATGGTCACTCCTGGAGTTAGGAACGCAAAATGCAAGTAATTATGCAAAATTGTTACCGTAGAAGTATAGGAAGGGTATAAGAGGTTAACCTGACCTGAATACAGTTTCGTAAAAGCCTTCTGCAGACTATATGTGGTGCGAATTAGGTTTTGGTTGGGAAATTTTATTCATCGTGAAATTACAAATTTGAATTATGAAAATTTTTTGATAATTAAAAAAAAAAAATCTAGTATTGGTCTCCTAACCCTTAACAGCCCACAAGTGTTTCGTTGACACTATTTTGCGTTATTGTCCTTATAAAAACTAAAGTATTTATTTCTATGAATCAATCTTTTACATATTCTATCTTAAATGTTTTACGAATCTAAACGTATAATGAAAATATTTAAAACATGGATTTTGAAATAAGTCTATATATCTGAGCATCTGAGTTCACTGTAGTGTAGACAGCAGGCAGTTTTCAGGGTTCATTGCTGTCCTGATGAGATCGCCCTGATACTCCTGATCGAAACACCTTACACACAGTACCAATACTCCCAAAAATTTCTTTATGGAGTTTTTGGTCTTCGGCCTTCAGGCCAGAAACTGACAGTACCTCGGTAATTGTTTTTTTTTAATTTTCTCTGCTCATATGCAGTAGGTTGAGAATTTCCTGTAGACCCATATTTTGTACGGGCGTCGAAAGAGTAAAAACTCATTATCACTTTCCACTTATGGATAATTTAATATTTATTGCTAATAAAATAAAATAGTAACTCACCAATCCATAAGTGTCCAATATACACAATAACAGTTTTCTTTGATTCGCGTCTGCAGGTAGATTGATTATTTTCATTTACGTATAATCATATCGCAATGGGTCGGCAATAGCGCCAGGCCTTTGTTTGTGTTACAATCGTAGGCTTTGAACCTACCGAAGATAACCTACATTTTCGTAAATAAATAAGAAGGGGCGCAGCTTTCAGATTTTGCGCTCATAAAATGTTCCCGCGCTTTTGTGAAAACAGATTTTTCTGAATTATTGCTATAATCCTATTAACGCACGTGCTTTTAATAGTGCTCGTAATAGTTTTTGTTATAAGAAATGGCTAAACGTCAACTAACACAGGACGAAATTCAACGTGCTTTTGATGAAAGTGACGACGAAAATATAACTGTGCGCATGGATCCGATAGCGATGATGAGAATTTTGCTATGAACAGCTGTTCTAAGAGTGAAAGTAACGTGACAGAATCAGCCTCAGAAAGCGATGATGAACAGTTACGGAGTGAGAGTGATGATGAACCACTATAAAAATACTTCTCAATTGACCTTTATAAAGGCAGAGATGGAACAATGTGGAAATTAGAGCCTGACAAGCAAAGTCGAGCGCCCCGACACAACATAATTCGCGGTGGTATTCATAAGGTGATAGATCCGATAGACAGTTTCAACCTCTTTTTCAACGATAGCTTATTAGAAATCATAAAGAAACATACCAATGCTGATGCGCTTAGAGTGTTACAAAATCGATGGAAACCAACAGACAAAATCGAAATATGCAAGCATTTATAGGTCTTTTATTGACTACAGGTGTCAATAAACAGGCAGGATACTGGGACCTGATCTTTGGAAATCCGATATATCGAGCTACAGTCGGAAAAATAGATTTGCTTCTATACTACGATACTTCAGATTTTATGATAAAAATACTAGATCTTTCAGAAAGTTGAAAGGAAAACATGCACCTATTCGAAAGTTATGGGAGTTCGTTAACCAAAACCAAAAAAGTTTTGTTTACCTGGAGGGAATCTCACTATTGATTAGCAGCTAGTAGCATTTCGAGGTCGAGTATCATTCAAACAATACTTACCCAGCAAACCTGACAAGTATGGCGTGAAAATTTGGTGGATCTGTGACAGCAAAACTAGCTACCCTCTATTTGGTATACAATATATTGGGAAAGAAGGACAAAACAGGGCGGAAAATTTGGCGTACAATGTAGTCAAGCAATTATGTGAACCATACTTCCGAAATAACAGGAATATTACTTTTGACAATTATTTTACTAGTCTTGATGTTGCAAAATCTTTGGCTCAGAATGGACTCACAGTAATTGGAACAATGAGGAAAAATAATGCTTGTATAGCTCAAATTTTTCAACCCAACAGAACTCGTGATATCGAATCTAATGTCTTTGGTTTTTGTAAAAATATGACATTGGTTTCGTATATGCCAAAGAAGAACCGTTCTGTTATTTTGTTGTCTGCGATGCATCATAGTAAAGAAGTAGATGTGAGCAATAAGAACAAATCAGAAATAAATTTTTACTATAACTCCACCAAGGGAGGTATCGATATGCTTGACCAGATGGTACATGAGACAGTTCAATTTTTCAGTTGTTTAAGTCAATGTGTTCTTCAGTTATAGATCGGAGACGGACGAACTAGACAGACTTGCGAAAATCAAAATTCCTTCTTGGAAGCATAATTCATGTGACTATGTTGTTAGGCCAATTTTAAAGCTCTACTTCAGTTTTTTGAATAGTATTTGTTCACTTCAGTATGCAGGTCCTACAAATACAGAAATACTTGATTTAAACTTTGGCCAAAGAAGACCGCACAGTGATAACACCAAAGATATGTTGCTTGGTGGACAATTGGTTCCGAAATATTCCGAAAGAGACCCTTCCGTGATTTAAATTGGAATCACAGGTACATATTCAAAATTTCAATCTGTTCTCGATACACCGTACTAAAACCTATTATTTTAGCACTATTTTATTTTCGCGTATAGGCCAATTTTAGAGCACAAGGTTAGACTCGGTTGATACACGAGTGTTTTATTATATATGTATGCATTTTTCAGATAGATGATATGGAAATGATGAATTTTCTTCGATGTATCAAGAACGTGTATTACACCATGTATCAACTTCTTGTGTGTACCATGGGTTGAGACACACTCGGTCTTTTTACGTCGTGTCCAGTCTCGACTGTGTATCATCATCTTTCACGGGATTTACTTATTATTGAAAAATTTACTAGAAAAGCCTTATTCGCCTAGGCTGAAAATTTTCTTTTCATGGAAAGGACCGTGCTTGTAAAATACTCACATATTGTGCAAATCGTATAAGTTGTTAGTCTTGCCAAAAAGAAGAAAGCCAGAAACCCCTAAGACTACTACTAATACTACTTATTACTAACACAGCTACAGATCGTGTTTATATCAAATTCTGACATGTATTTTAAGCTTCCCTCATAAAGATCCATCTGCCCGTGTCTTTTGTGCCTAGCTCCTTCAAAATCGCAAAATATTTTCAGTCCAGAAAATTACAAAAAATTGGAAAACCAGTAAATTTTGTTGCCTTTATTCATTCCGGAAAAGAAACCCCTTTTTGGCCTTTTTCTCGGGAACCATATAAAAGGTTTTCAAAATAATATGTATACGTGATTCCTAAATCCGCCGGCGTCTTTTGTTCCGTCAAAATACATTATAAGAAATCGCAATAAACATTTTTTCAAGCAAAAGTAGTAACAAAAAAACATGGTTTTTTACTATTTTACTCACGGTAATGTTTTCAAAAAGAGCTTGCGAGTACCGAATAAAAGGGGAAGCCCCGAAATTAAGAAAAATTTAGTGCAGGACCTGGAATTGTTTGTGGTCGGCGACTGTGGTCTGGGAAAAGTTCCTATATTGGAAAATAGAATTTCTATTGAATAGAAATCGATGAATTTTTCTCGTAAAAACTACAAATCGTTTTCTGCTTGTAATAAAAAGCTTCTTTCTTTGTCAACAGTTTACGGGAAAAAAAATTAATTGTTCAAATTTTAATGTGAGTTGATAATTCGAAAAGCCCCCCAACCCCCCCTCATAATTTAATTCTCCAGATGTCGAAACCATTGTGGGTTTAACAGATATTTCTTATTCTAATGAAATTGACGTGCTGCTGGAAGACAATATGGGGGAATTTTTGATAGAAAAGGTAGTGGGTAATATTGGAGGGGAGAAACTATAGTAGGACGAATAGTCCAAGACCGTGTTGAGGTTATAATTTACATCTACCACATTTTACTACAATTGTATCAGAATTGAGCTGTGACTCATCTACACTTCCCTTAACTTCTTCTTTATTTCTTTGGACGTCTGCGATCCCGAATTTTAGTTTCTTAATATGATTCTTACTCGCATATCTTGTACCTAGATGTTCGTAAATTGCATGGAGTACCGAACGTACATGTGCTGGATATAGACCTAGAGAGTAAAATTCATACTTCCCTATCATTTTCTTTGCTGTGTGGTGGCTGAGGACGCAAGTTACTATCGCAAAAGAATGGCTAGCAGACTTACAAAGGCCAGTTAGCTTAGGGATTATGGGTTCGCCTAAATGCGCGTCCACACATAACAAATATTTTCCAAATGTTTGACAAACATTTGTCAAAAACTTGTCAAATTTTGTCAAACACTTGTCAAACATTTGTCAAACATTTGTTAAACATTTATTAAACATTTATCAAATGTTTGTCAAAAATTTGTGGAATGTGTGATTAGTGCGGACGCAAATTTTACAGTAGTGGATTATTAAAAATGTTCCTATTTAATCGAAATGTAAAAATTGTAGTGAAAACTCATTTTGGAATTCCGGATTTTATCGGAGCTTGGATTATACAAAAACGCTTTCCATCCAACGCTCCAATACAATGCGGGACTGTCCAGTGATAGTTGACATCATTTGATATTTTCTCCCAAGCTTTTGATTTATTTTTGAGTTTCTTACAGAAAAATGTAGATCTAAAAATTAGATGCTATGGTGACCTCTTCAAGATTAGTTCTCTTTTAGTTGAATGCTATTTCTTTTAAATAAATTTTTCATGGCTGTCGATCTGTCTGGTCAATTATACTATTGTTTTTCGGACTTAAGTCTGTCTTCTAGTTTAATTGCTGTTTGAGAAACCTGAAGTAGATATTCCAGTAATGGTAACTGCCATCTGTCTCTTATTAGTAAAAGTACAACTTAGTCAGGTAAGCTTTTGGTTGTTATCATGTATGTTCTTTATAGCTGTGTTCTTTTGTGTCCGTAGAACAGGGCAGAACAAAAGCTACACAAAAGCTACACATAGAAGATTTCTAGATGAAGCAAACAGTACAAATACTTCGCTTCAATCGACAGAGCAATTGGCTCTATCCAGTATATGGGAGCTCTGGAGCAGGGTACATAAAAGCACACAGCTTATAGGTTGACCATTCTCTACTCAGGGAAAGCCTTACCAATGATTCAAATACCCCGCAAATTATTTTATGCTTCTCTGGAGAAATTACTGCAATGCTGCTGCTGAAAGAGCAGCCAGTAAGATGTTTCTGGTTTGGATGAGCATCTCCAACAATTGTCCTTATACTGTCAACTCCTGTGAATTTTAATGATTCAGTGTAAACAACTAACACGAAATGAATTCAGTCAACATTTTATGAATTGATTGACTTTACTTTTCTCGTGACTCGTAAAATGTCAAATTCGAGTTGAAAAAGCGAAGTTTAGTTTTAATTCGGATCTAAATGGAGTTCCGTAAGTATCCAGTATAGCTGATAATGTTCCCTTCACACACGTACGTACGGAAATAAAGCTGTGATCAATAAAGAAAAAAACTATATAGGAAAAATCATAAAGTTTCGACCATATTACTATAAGTAGTAACAATTACTATGAAAATGTTACCACTTTGTTACCATATTATTTGTGAACAAGTAAAATTGCATTAGTGTAGTGCCAACTTGGGCTCGTCAATATGAATGTATCTATTTAATGAATTGTACATAGGCGTACCAAAGTTGTAAAATCAAATTATCTCCATTAACCTCCACAATCTCCGTTATCAGGGTCGAATTACCGAAACTTTACATCTGTTACGAGCTTAGCATAAGTATAGAAAGCGTCATCTAAATTCCAAAACAAATACCGTCAGTAAAGAAGTAAGAACGCACCTTTTAGCGACGGAAGAAGAGAAGCACCGTGTAAGTAAGAATGTGCGGTTTGTCAGATAGAATAAGCGGCCATTGTCTCGTTCACTTGTTTTATGGGGGCTGACGGGACAAGTTCCCCATATTGTATATTAATAAAAATCGAAAGCATCAACGGGATTAAAATAGAAAATATAAGTTTGGAGTGTATAAAATCTGTTTTAGAGTGATTATTTTAATGGAATAAGGATTTAAAGACCCAAATAAAAGGTGTTCTGAAGTAATAAAATAGAACGGCAGAGTTTTACTTGATATTCCTCGCACATCATCGTGACTCCTAATAGTTGTCGCAAAGAACGGAGATTTACAAAGAAAAGCTCAAATAATCGAGAAACTTTGGTCTAGTTAGCGGGGAGGAGTGAGTTGAGTAGATGTAATTACGGTTGTTTTTCTATACTCTAAATTCTTACAAGTCTCTTATCTTGAGGTAGTTAGTGCGCGCTAAAGTTGAAGGTATTTTAAATCACAAGTAGGTAATTTAGGGGCTTGTGCAGTACAGACCACACACGTATTATAAATTCAACTAATATTTCACAGTTTTGTCTACAATGAATTGAATTTTATTACAGCGCGGCGGGAATACAGGAATTCAAACAGAATTTCATTTCAAGGCATTTATTTGAAAACATTTTACAAGAATCGATAATAAATTTTTAGACGAAACTAGAAAATAGAGGATCTACCCTAAAATAATGGTTTCACTGGCCTCTAATTATAACATGGAAAAGAAAAAAAATATGTTGCTTTATTTATTTTTTATTTCAGTGGTAGAAACGTTTCTATGCCTACTTTCATGCCTGGCCATTAACATTTTTTCCTACAAATAGTCGACACTAAAGAATTTTTATTTCACAAAAGTTAAATAAAATTGAAAGAATGAGCGTTTGTACATTTGTTTTAAATTCTTACTTTACAGTGTTTCACCATGAGAATTTACAGCTTTAGAGAACGGCAAGACAACACACATAAATCGCACCTTAATTAAATCTAATTTTCACTGTACACCTGATTTTCCTCGTTAAGAAAGAAAGCTGGTGGTAATTGCCGTGAAAGTTTATTCCCCAGTTAACTTATATAATTACTATAAATTAAAAGGATCCACTTTCGTTAGAGGATTGACGCTATGCAAAGTCTTCCTATAGATGATAATATGCAAGTATCCTATATTTTGAAGATGGTGTTACAATGAATAAGGAGGACATTATTGTTCAACATTGAGATACTCTTAATCCGAAAAATTTACTTTGGTGAAGGAGAGATGAGATATTCTTGACTTTGACCGCAGTACCTTTAATAGTGGAGGATAATCCAATTAAAATACTTGCGAAATTTTCCTTTGCAAAAAGCACACTTTGTCTACAATGTTCAGTAATTATTTGGACGATGGATGATAGTTACACGCATATACCTCCGAAAAACTGTATTACCTCAAAGTATGATTTTCTTTGAAGTATTTCAAGGGCGAAATTCCCTCTCAAGTACCGCATTTTCAGAATTACACTATTATGGTGGCAGATGACAAATCTGTTGCTGATGAAATGCAAAAAGTTGACTATAAATTTATCCTGAAAAATGTTCTCATTACAATTCATTTTCTTCCACTGACTAATTCCGCGCAATCACGATAAGCTTTTAACAATATCTAAATAAGCATTATAGAAATAAAAACTCAGCAAAAGGGTGAGACAAAATTTGCACATACTAGGCACATTATAAAAACCAGCACAAGTCACAACAGCACGCAACAAACCTATACCACTCCGAGTTAACCAAAAAGTCAAAAGTTCAATATAAATCGCCACTCCGCTGATCTTGGAAATGAACAAGGACAATAGGAATAGGCCTACTCAAGGAAGTCAGAGTTCTTAGATAACTTCGAGCTCAATGATAAGTCGAACATAAGATAGAAGTAACGATGGAATGTAATTTAGGTGTTTCGAAATATATCTGCACCTAATCAAAGTTACCAGCCGTAGTGGTAAGGATATGCGCATAGACATTTCTTTAATCCAAGATGCAAAAATGGTAAAAAACTAGACAAACTTGTAAGCTTGCTAACGAAGACAGACCTAGAGACCTGACGGTCTCCTTGGAAATTAAGGAATACGATAGATTCCTAGCTGTTGACAAACTTATCAATATTATGTAACAAGTAAGATCTCCACTGTAGCTTACCATCGAATGTGACACAAAGGCTCACCATACGTTTTAGGAATACAATTATACATGAACTCCTTGAGCTCACATTAATAACCCAATTTTGAAAAAGCAAACTTAAAATTCCAATTCATACAACGCATGATATCGAAAGATTATCAAATAAGGAAATTTTTTTAAGTGATTGTTTAGTGTTGAGAATCTATGGAGAGTATAACAAATTACAACACTTAGAATTCACTTTAGTATCCATCATGAATGCCAAAAAAAATTTGCGCATAACTACCGCATCACACAATTCGTATGTCCATAACTACAAAACACCTTAATTAAAACAGCACTCATGTAAAATCACAATATTTCACTCAGATTCAGTGTGACACCCACTATAACCAGTGACATTCAGATACATCCACCCGTATTTTAGAAAACTTTGTAGTAAGTCTAATCTTTAAGGTTTTCAAGAAAAATTAATATCTTATAAGAAACCCTTTTGACATTTCTGAAAAGCGTTTGCTTTTTTAAAAACGCTTTTCACCTTTTAAGAAATTTTAAGAGCTTTCAAGCACCTTAGAGTATAGAATTAGTACCACAAGAACCGCCAGAATTACAAAGCCACCTAGCATAAGATCCTCTAGAAGAGCTACAGATAAATGTGGCGATCGGTGGGAGCCTATGGAAAGTTATGGGAATCAATGCAGGCAAAAAAATGTGAAAGATTAGTATAGGCTACTGAAAATGGGTCGAAAGGCAACCCATGGATAAAACGGAATGCGCTCTTTAGGCCCAAAATGAACAGTCATGAGAGTTGTCTTAAACGATGAATTATGATACTCTGAACATATTTCATTAACAATGTCTATTTCAGCTAAGCGGGGGGAAACTTATAGTGGGTCAACTTTTGTTTTAGTACGTTTTGGTAAATCTAGTACAGAAACCTGAGAAGAGGTTTTAGTACCCATACTGATATACCCGGAGGTTAAATTTACCTCTGCATAACCATCCCCATTTTAACTTTTTTAGTATTTCCTTCTTTTTTATTCAAACTGAGGTACTGGATTTTTCGCAACTTAGGTCGGCTTCTCGGTATGGTTATGCCCGATATGAAAAAGGGTTTCACTCTTCGCCCCACCTAATAACCACCTACAATTCGTAGAAGAAAATTTTTCTCTGCATACTTTTAGGGTGGGGGTAGAAACCGCCCAGCGGGGAGGAAGTGGTTCCAATACGGCATGTTGCATATCAAATTAAAGGTCTTGCTAAGTACTATCGACTGGTGTACTTTTTTCCGATTCAGAAAACATTCTCGGAACGCTTTTGCCGCCAGAAATCCAATTTTCATGCACTTGGGTTACATACTCCCCAGTTACTGCATATTTTTGCAATTCTTTCTTCCATGGCCATTAGTGCTCTGTCGTAAAAAATTTTCTCATTACAATTCATTTTCTGCCACTCACAAATTCCGAGCAATCAAGAGAAGTAGAAAAGTCCACTTTTTCTGACAAAAGTGTCGCTCAAGCTACAAGCGATCGCCAAAGCTTTCTCCCGCATAATTGAAATAAACATTGTTGATAAAATATGTTCCGAATATCATAATGCATCGTTTAAGACGTCTCTCATATCTGTTCATGTCGAGCATAAAGGTGGACATTCCTCTTTGTGGATTATCTAAGAGCGAACCTAGAAAACGCCATCCGAAAATACAGGGTGTTTTATAAGCAAAAGCACGACATTGTTTTAACGTCATTGCTCTCAAATATCGTCTGAAATCATTTGTGCTTTGACATTTTATAAAAATGTGTCGTACATTTGTGAGTATGCAAAAAAAAATTACCATATATTTTTGGCGTACACATAATGTGCCTTCAAAGTAGTAAATACGCGATGTAAAGAATAATATCGAGAGCTACATGCAATAAAATTTGCCAATTCTTGGCAAGAAAACATTTATGCTGGAAGAAAGAGTATGGTTGAAAATCCAGGCACTTCAGTTAAATATCGTATACCCAGGAAGAATGCGTTTCTCGATAGAAAAGTGTGCAAATCATATGGGGTTGATTGCCCAAGTAACATTTCCCCTCTTTTTCAGGTCGAATTTACGTCTATTCGACGTAAATGAGGGCAGCGACTAATTGTGGTTAAGTTAAGATTACCTAATATTTACGTCCGATTTACGTAAGTGGAGAATGAGAGGACGTCGTATCAACGTAAATATTAGGGAAATTAGGGAATATTTCCCTATATGGCACAGGACTCATTTCCTTGATTTGGTAAATTTAACGTCGAATTTACGTAAATTTTCCTTAATCCCGACCTATTTTCTACCTATTTTAACTCATGTTAAGGTGTATGTTAATATAGAAGGAATTACATTTTATAAGAATTGTATGTGTATATTTTCCCTAGTAGGTAATGTAAATATTATGAATAAGGCACATAATTCCAATATTGAAATATTATGAGAAGTATTGCTTTAACAAAGTATATAGAAATTATGGCCTTATTCAAATTTAATCCTCGCAGCTTCTAAGCGCTCAATTTAAAACGAGAAAAATTTTATTGATAAATATGGAAATAATTTTTCGACAAACACCAACGAGCTTTCAAAATATTGTATATTTAAAAAGCAATAATTTAAATTTTTTAAAATTATTCTTTGGTTTCCGATTTAGAGCATTGAAATTAATTTAAATATGTTTTAATCGTTCTGAAATTAAGAAAAAATCATTTATTTGGGTTTTTCTTCGCAGTAACTATGGAAAAAATTAAATTAAGGTATTATGCAATTTTTCTATTCATTCCTTTAATATATGGCAGCCATAAATATGGCGCATATTACATTTCTCGACCTAAAAGTTAGTTTGACTTGCAATTTATACTTATACTTATACGACGAATTTCCTGGATGGCAAGACGAAATAACCAAATTTTCGATTTTGAGGGCAAAATTCGTTGTTTAGGTAATTTTGTGTTCAAAGGTTATGATAATTTTTTCTATAAGTAAATTTCAGCTTAATATAAGACATTTCGCCCTAAGTTAAGGAATTTCGGCTTAAATAGGTAAAAGAGAATTGACAATTAAAAGAATTGAATAGATTTATTCACATCTTATAAATAGTAAACCATGTGATTAGCATCATCATTTGGATACAAGTTTTGTTAAAACGCGGGTGAATGCAAACGCAGTTGAATATGCGTATATTCAGCATGGTTGGGAAGCAAATAATTTATTGTACCTATTGGCCCAAGTCAAGTGTAGCATCTTTAAGAAAAGATGCAAATGGTATTCCAGAGCCTGACTGATTCCGATATAAATGTGTCATAAATAGGAGGAACTTTTGTAATTTGGGAGGAACAATTCATTAATTCCAGTTATACTGAAATGAAACAAAAGTAAATGAACTTTAATTTTTGTTTGTATTATTACGTAATTTCAACTATTAGGGATTTCACCAAACGTGACCATTTAGTCCAATTTACCTTGAGGTTAACTTTTTTGGGAATTCGGACTTTGAGGGCGAACGCAATCGAATAGGGAATTATTTAAGGAATATTTACGTTATTTTGACTTCAACTTGGGAATAGATCTAACTACAAAGTCTATACATTTCCTTAAAGTTTACCTCAAAGTTAAGTAAAATTTAGGTAAAAAGTAAGGAAATTTGCCTCAGATTTAAGAAACTTTCCTTATTTATTTCATTATTTCTCCGAAATCCTACGACGTAAATTAAAAAGGAATTGTTACGTAATTTTTCCCTAATAATTAACTACAAAGTCAAGATTACTTTGAGGACCTAATTTAAGGAATTATTATGTAAGTAAACTTTCCTTCCTAATTAACCTTAAAGGAGAGTGGCCTTTGAGGTTAAATTCTTAAATCTAATTTACGTAATTTTAACCAAAATAGGTCGATCGGCCCTCAGAGATAGCAAATTCAACCTCCAATGTTACTTGGGTGGCGACCCTCTTGGCCTACTGTGAGCGTGATAGAATTTTTTATTTAGGGCTGTTTGACGAATAGGCTAAACTCTAACAAGCCGAAAACAATCCAATAACTGAAGGCCAATAGTCGTTATGAAATCAGGCAAAGAATTATAACCACGCCAAAGTACACTTAAGCGTTCCGGAGAGGACTAGCATTCTGGGCGCTGTCTTTGCAGTTTTATCCTAAGTCCAATCTCATTTTATATATAAAAAAAAGCAAAAAAACCAAAACCCAAAAAAATATTTAAGGATTTAATTTTGCTAACTATTTACTGCACATAATGTAATCGACCAGTGATAAATGATCTCATTATCTAAGGACAACACGCTTTTCTTCCACAAAAAAATATTTCCTCAGGCAAACTGTATTGGACCTAATATCTTAGAGATATTACCGTTCACAAAGGCTCCTTCCTAATATTGTCATAACTCACAGCAATTAGGCACCTTAGATTCGTTATTCAGAACACGAAGACCGTCCATTTGGACTCATTGCTGGTAATTTGTTTGATTCCTTCGAAAAATTGGAAATATCCAGCTCTACACAAATATTCACATTAATCAGCATCTTGGATACTTTTTGGAAGGGCAAAGAGTTCTCTTCCCTGGGATGATAAGTAAGGATTCGTAGCTAACAACTCGTATGAGATAGTATATATGTATAGTTGCTAGAAAAGATATCACGTTCAAGGAAAATGGAAATGGAGAAAAATGCATGCAAAAGCAAAATACGAGAATAGGTACGGTATGGGTTTCAACGTTTGAGTCACGTTTTCGCTGGATATGTAGAAGCTTAAGTAGTTTTCATCATAAAATAAAGCTGAGCAATATATGACTGTGTAACTAACTATAAGGTTACTTTAAGAAATATGCGCATTTACCCAAGTTACCTTGACATACATTTATCTTATAAGAGACTTACAGATAAGAACCAGAGGATATGTTTGGATTAATATTTCACGAACAAGAGAAAATTGAGGCAATTTTAAGTGTTTTGAAAAATGTTTTAAAACATCAAACATCTGTTATGGAGAACAAATTTGTGAAGTTTCACAAAGAAATCACTACCATGGGTACCTACAATAAATATAAACTACTCTATACGAAACAAGAATCTATTGGAGCGCCCAATCTCAAGTTTCACGTTGACATTACTCTCATTGTGGAATAATAATTTTTTAATAATTTGCTGTGAAACATTTTTTCCCCATTTCTATCTAAAGCTCTCTGAAATCCATTCAAAACCATTAAAAAGCCACGCTAATACCAATATAATATCTTCCCGCCTCTACTTGATGTGAATTAAATACTCCCACCATTCGGCTAAACCAAATTAGAGTAAATGCCAAGAATCGTTTTCATATTTTACGTAAGGATTTTCTTTTTTTCATAAAACTGGCAACATTTGCTTCTGTTTAATATAATTAAAATCTCCTCATCTATACGCCATCAGTTAAAAGGGCGGCGTTTTAAATCGATTTAGAATGTTAAATCTTGCAAAAATATCTGTATTAAGACTTGGATAGATATAACCACCCTCTCATATCTTAAAAGGCTCCTTTTTAACACCACAACTTCTTCTTGTACTAACGGAGCAAGCAGCGCAAAATGTATCTAGAGAACAATCCATTTTGAAAATGATTTATTGCTGTTGGTATAAAAGTATCTCAGAAATCCATAAAACTAAGATTTCCGTGATTCCTTATTGACATTTGTGGGGTTTCGCCCGTGTACATTTATGATGTACTTACGATTATGGCTTTCGGTATCATTACTCATGTCAGAAACACCTCAATACCTATGAGAGGTCCCACAGGTTATAAATTCTCTATAAGGACTGCGACGTACTACTTGAATGTGTCCCAAAAGACAGTTAAAACATAACAAACTAATGAAATAGGGAAACAGGGCGAAGCATATTTCTGTCGCATTCATTACAGAATTATTTATAATGTCACGTTTCGGTTTGGCGGGCGTTATAAGTGCGTACTGCGTAGCGTAGTTTCTATGAAGTTTAGTTAGGAGGGAAATTTTTGTTGTCCGCAAGCACAATGATATCATTAGAAGGAATTATATAGAGGACGGGATAAAAGATTCATTCGACTTGCAACGAATGAGGAAATAAAGTATCTAAGTATTTAAAAATTATCACAAAACCTATTAACTTAAACATTTATGTATTCAGCGGAAAATCTGATCAGGCCTTCCAAGTGAAGGCTTGTGGATGTAGTTAAAGTGCAAGAAGATGATAAAGAAAGCTGAACAATTTTTGATCCATTCCAAATTGATCCCGGAAGAAGCTTGTTGAAAGGTGCAACGTATGTTTTCAAGATTATTCTTGTTTCGTTTGTGAAACCCAATTGTCCAGCAGCTGTGTTTTCACTAGCACACGGTAAATCTAATTGAAAGAAGAACGTTTTAAATAATTCATGCCAATATGAATCTTATGCGTGGATGTCTAACCCATTTTGCTTCAATTTTCCTCCCATAGAAGCTAGGATAAAGTAAACCCCTCCGAAGGTCATTTCTAAATAAATGTGAATAAACTCTACAATACAGAGGCATGCATCCTCTCAAGGAATCAAATCTTCCAAATAAGGCATTCGGTTTGAATGTATAGTATGATTCCTTTGCTCGCTGGGATAGTATAGTTTTTCAATTCGAAGAAACTATAATTATTTTTAGCAAGTTTGCAGTGAAACTTCGGTGAGGAAAATTCGACAGATTACAATAAAATCTGGATTAGTTTGTGCTGAAATCTTCCCTAAATCGCGAAAGCGACAATTTCTAGATATCTAGCCACAATAAAGGTCGACATGTTTTCGAAAAACGTGTTGTTAACCTCAATACACAGAGAGATGAGTGCAACAATGGGTCCTGATTTGTGATAGAATAACAAATAATTTTTTACTTTTCCATTGTAAGGGAGAGTCCCAAAAAGTTGGCTGCCTTGAACAAAATATACAAATTAAATAATTGCGATGTTCAGAAATGGTTACATTACCTATATCTGGATGTACAAAAAGTGTTAGGAAATCAATTTTCTGCCAATTCCGTCAATAGAGGCAGTTTTGATAAACCTTCAAAAAATCATTATTTGCAACATTTGCAACACTGTATATAGGTAAGTCCAGGTGAGATGACCATACGGGTGAGATTGCCAAGATCAATAAATCTGTGACCTGTACGAGCACGATGGCATTTACTTGCATATTATGTCAGTAGCAGGCGAATTTTAGAGCAGTAAGGATAGATACGCTTACTTTGTTTAAACATATGAGTTTTCTTGTCAAAATAGAAATTGTACGCTGCCACAAATTCATAGTGTTCAATAACTTCCACTGTAGTTTTTCTGTAAATTACGTTTAATTTGGTGTTTTACATTAGGTGAGTTAAAAATAGATGGAAATTCATAAATAGCCTCAAATTCATCGCTTTGCTATCCTTTTGATTGCTTATATTCTGGTGGCCATCTCTCCCGTATAATTGGGAGAGATGGCCAAGATATTTGCGTTACAGATGAGTAACTTTCAATTATGTAATTTTTTCTTTTAGTAAAAATGCCTACCCACTATAAGTGTAAAGCAACATCAGGTAGGGGCTCATGGACTATAGAGGATTTAAGTAGTGCTATGCTGGCTGTCAGAAATAGCTCTTTGATTAATGCTGCAGCCAGGAAATGTGGAATCCCTAGAAAAACATTAGAAAGAAGACTTAAGAAAAATGATTCTTCTAAAGGACGTATGGGTCCTGAGTCTCCTTTAGGAGAACAAAACGAATTATCTCTGGAATTTTCCCGTTTAACCCTGATGCGATTTCCGACCATGCGTTTTTAGTTTCGGATACAATTGTGGAAAGCTCACAAACTTCAACACCAAATAATCAGGCTTCTTTCGAGCTTGAACCTTTCTACGAGTGCTATGGTAGTTTAAAAATCAAATGTCCCTTCATCACTTATATTAGGATCCGCAAAATTCATAAATAATGTTGGTTGTGGAGAAGTGTCAATACACCCAAGTACTTCTAAGGCAGATGCCAATCCAGGAAATCTCCTAGAACAGACTGCTTCGATTCCTAACCTGACTGATAAAATTAAAAAGATTTCAAAGAATCTTGGAATTGTTTTAACATCATCCGAGAAAATTAACGAATTGTGTGGAAGGACCCTTAAAAAAAACAAAATGTTACCCAAGAAGCCAGCCCAAAAGGAAAAGCTACCAAAAAAATCATGAAAGAAAGCAAGGAAAGTCAGTTCGAGCTCAGACTGGGAAATTGATGTGGTTCTGGAAAGCGATGAGAAAGAAAACGATTTTGATGAGAATGAATGTGTTGGTTGTCTGGAAAATTATTTTGCGACGAAACGAAAAGAATATTATACGTTGTATTAAGTCTTTGCGTTAGCTACACGAACAGTGCACGAATTTTCCTAATATATGCTTGCAATGTAATAACGCTGAATAAGTAGTTCTTTTTTTAATGTTATACACCTACTATAATTTCTTAATTGTTTTTTTTTTTACCAGAATAAAAGTCTTTTTTACGTTGAAATAAAAATGTAAATACAAACAGAAGGAATTTGCGTAGTATAATAAAAAAATGTATTCTGGAAAAAAAATTTAGTGGCCATCTCTCCCGCATTGTCAAAATATGTACTGGCAATCTCACCCTGGCATTACGGGACTGATGACCAATTTGCATCTATCTGTACAGCCTCGTCGGAAATCAAAAGTTATCCCATATTCAGGGTTACCTTATTTTAGTTCGGTAACCGAATAGTTTATACAAATTTTAATGCAGGTTTGAATTGTTTTGTTTTTCGCGTTCTTTAAATATATTCAATAATTTCCCAAGGTTGCCATCTTACCCGGACTTACCAGGGTGTCCCAGACTAATATGACTATAATTTGCCAAATGATTTCTCTCGTACAGACAAGTAAAAAATCGTCCGGCAAGAGGGTGGGGGTGGCAAAATGTCACCCAACCGAGTTACAGGGTGATTAGTAATACATTCTCTTTTTTCATGAAATATACGCAGAACCTTGGGGCCTTGCTATGAATGTTAAATCCCTCTCCACTCCAGAGTTATGACGCTTCAAACTAAAATTTCGACCTTTAAATTTATATTTTTAAAACACCCTCACTAATCTACCTTTCTGTTATAAAATTTTGACAGCCCAGAGTCTCCTCTTTAATTGAACCTATTAGTATGTATGTATCTTAAAAAGTGCAGGATGTACTGTCAGAGTTAAAAGCTCATTGTACGCAGAGCTTCGTGGTCTTTCCAACGAGTTATGGTTGTCTAAACAAAAAATTTCGATTTACTTTCCTTTTGTCTTAATTTGACCACTATTATTTTTTTTTTTTGCAAAAAGTCATTAACATAACTTTTTTTATAGAAACTGTAAACTGCAGACTCTTGTCTTTAATTTGATCTCTTACAGCCTATGTCCAATTTATATGTGTTAAAGAGTTATTAGCTAACAACCTATTCAAGTCATACTGAAATTAGTCGATTTTTTTTTTAAATGACGTGTTTGCAGTCACCAAGGAAACAAATTATCTTTGAAAATAAGTTTCAGTACAGCTTTGTGAAGAGGTTAAGAGCTAATAACACTTTAACGGTTATAGATAGCACATAGGATGGAATACGTCGAATTAAACAGGAGAGTTCAGAGTTTACACTTTTTATAAAAAAAAATTATTTAATGGCCTTTTTGCAAAACAAAAAAAATAAATATAGGCCAAATTAAGAAAAAAACAAAGAAAATCGGAAATTTTTAGTTTAGATAACCATAACTATGTAACGAACTTGTACATAGAAAAATTTAGAAATGTATGAGTGAAATTTTATATAGAAAATTTTCCTTCATGTAATTCACAATACCTTTTTGAATTGATGTTATAAGTAGGGCAGTATAGATTCACTAGACACCTTGATCCGCCTACCCGAACTTCCTACCAAAAATTTCTAGCAAGTTGAACTAGCCTGTCCGGGAGACCTAGAAAATCCTACTCCACCTCCACCCCTGCCTATAAAGCGAGTACGGAGGGTTATCGGCAGTACGTGTAACAGACGGAAACCAATAATCAGTACGTGTCCAACGGAAAGCCATCCCAAAATCAGTACGTGAAAAACGGAGAACTACTGGTAGTACGTGTACAAACGGAATTCAATAGTCAGTACGTGTCCAACGAAAAGCTATCCTGTCACCAGTACGTGAGAAACGGAGGGCTAGTGGTAGTACGTGAGCAACGGAAACCACTAGTTAGTACGTGTCCAAAGGAAGTCTCTCCTGGCCCACATGCAAATTAGATTTAGAAGATTGACAAGAATTTCACTAATGTAATTTATTCTACATTTATATAGGGACTAAGAAGGAATAAATAATTAATTTGAACTCAACCGAACTGTTTTCATTTGGACCCCTCACTCCCAGAGACGTTTTGCTACCGACCGAGCTATTGGCGCCCGAGCAATCCCGACCGACCGAGTAAACGACGTCACAACTCTTGAGAGGAGAGGGACACGGCTGGAAAGGCCATGAAGCTCTGCATACAATGAGCATTTAACTGTGACCGTACGCCCTGTACTTTTTAAGATACAGGTTGTTTCGAGAAAAACTAGCTTGTTTTTAATCACCCTGCAACTTCTAAACGGTTGATGTGCCCCCCCCCCCCCCCACTTTACAATTTTTTGTTTGACTAGGTGAGTTATATAACCTCCTGCGCTAACGGAAATACCCTGTATATTTGCCTAGAAATTAATAATGTAAGCTCTGGATTTTACACTGTATGCTTCTAGACCTATTTTTTCATCGAATCTAGATATATAATAATATCAAAGAGTACGGCTGTGCAGACTGCAACCTAGATTTGTGGTATATTTATCTAGAAGAGTGTGCAGAAGCTTTATATTACTTCTATTCTATCTAATATATACAAATGTCCAGCATTAGATATGTTTGTATTTCTAAACAAACTCGAAATCGATCCCACAACGCAGTAATCTATATTCACTTTAGTGGAATTAAATTTGCCTATATTCTACGCATTAAACTGGGTAAATTACGGAACCCAACAAATAAGTTGGATTAGTCTATCCATCACAAACACCAGCTAGGTAGCAACTAACCGTATCCGAAATTATTAATCGGCTACAAAAAAATTACTAAAAAGGCATCGCATAATATATTCGCACCTGCTTGTATATTCCACATAACGCAAACTATAATTATGTTCGTAGACAATAACCGTTAACAGTGTCAAAAAACAGATTAGTTCCACACATACATAATTTCCAGCATTTCCGTGTTAATCTAAAAACCTGAATGTTAGCATCGAGTCGAAATCAGATGGTTTTTTATTATACGAGAGTGAGGTGTAAATGAATTCATGAATAATAATGTAAAACCAGGGAGAAAAATATTGCAGGAGACAGTTGTTTTGAACGTATCTACAGTGATGGTGTGAATACATATACAACTGTACGAAAAAGGGATAATTTATGAGGGCAATTAGAGGTTGTAGGGTAGTTCGGTTTTCAAAGGATCTTCTTAAAGTTAAATTTATGTGGTTCACCGTAATTTTGAGAACAAACAAAAAATGCAATCAAAAACATATGCAATCAACATCAAATTACATTGTAACGTTCTTATGGCAGGTTTTAAATTAATCTACTAGAATTATGTATGCTAACAAAATGTATCATTCTGTGAAATTCGGAGAGATTTCTAAAAACCTCATTATTTAGACTAATAAATTTGAGATCTGTCAAAGAAATAGCTAGATAGAATTTTCATGTAATACGGGTAGGAACAAATTTTGGTTTCGGTTTAGATTGTTGCTCTTATCCGTAATAGCTAACCAGATATTTTTCTGCGAAGTACTTAACAAATTCATCCAGCGTAAATTCTGCATAAATTGATAGCTGTGTTCTTTTGTGCACCTTGTTCTAGAACTCCCATACATTGGAGAGAACTATTTGCTCTGTCGATTGAAGCGAACTATTTGTGCTGTTCGCTTCATTTAAATCTTCTATGAAAATGTAGGGGCGCTGTTCTACAATTTTCTAGTTGTAGAAGTTGGTAAATCTCAACTGAAAATGCTTGACATTTTCTCATATTTGAACTGTTTTTAGTTTAATTCACAAAATAATGGATTTCAATGGAGCTAAATTTAATAATAGAGCTTCATTTCCTGATAAAACTTTGGGTACGTATTGAAATATTTAACTGCTGAAGAAATGCAAGGAATTTGATTTGCTTTGATATTGATTCTACTGAAAAGTAAACGATTTTGTTATGAAATATTTTTTCTACTTTAAACTTAGGTGAAGAGTTCCTGGTGCCAACAAAAATTTACGTAAGCGCAATAAAACCTCTGCTGGAAAAGAAGTGTATAAAAGCAATGGCACATATTACTGGAGAACTCGGATTTCATCTGAATGTGAACAATTTTCATATTCTTCCTGTTTTCGGTTAGTTAGCAGAAAGTGGTAATATTACTCATCATGAAATGCAACGAACGTACAACTGTGGTCTTGGAGTTGTCCTAATTGTTGATTCCAAATTTGAAAACCTAATCATGGAACATTTGCGTTTTACGCATAAAGTGAGGTGATCAAACGAAATTCTCCAGACAGGCTACAAGTGGTTGTTCAAAATTTTGAAAAATGTATTTCCCGAGTTCAACGTGTCATTAGATCCCCGAAAAAGCGCGTTGCAGTTTTAATATCAGGCTCCGGTACTAATTTACAAGCATTAATCGACACCACAATCCAGAGGTATGGGAGCGGAAATAATTTTTGTAATTTCAATAAGCTTGGCATCTAGGGTGTGAAACGTGCTGAAAGTGCTAAAATTCCTGCTCTGTATATATCTCACAAAGATTTCAAGAGTAGAGAGGAATTCGATGATGCTATGACGAAAAAGTTAGATGAATACAAAATTGATATAATTTGTTTGGCGGGTTTCATGAGAGTTTTATCAGAAAAATTTGTTAAACGATGGAAAGGAAAACTGATTAACATCCATCCGTCTCTTCTACCTAAACATCCCGGATTACATGTTCAAAGGAAGGCTATTGAAGCTGGAGATACAGAATCTGGATGTACTGTTCATTTTGTAGATGAAGTGAGTTCATAATATCGAATTTATCCAGCTTTGTTTTTAAATGGAAATATTTCAATATTTTCAGGGCGTTGATACTGGTGCAGTAATAGTTCAAGAAAAAGTACCGATTTTGCTTGGTGACGATGAGGATGCGCTTACAAAGAGAATTCAAAAGGCTGAGCATTATGCATTCCCTAACACTCTTAAGCTGGTAGCTACGGGAATAGCATCATTAAGTGAGACAGGAAATACAATTTTTAACTATTAAGTCTGTGTAAATGCTTTTAATCTAGATGACGTACTTTTTATTATTGTTTTTGTTCAGACTATCAACATAAATTTATTTCTGTTATTATTTTAATCTTACTTACTATCTTTCGTCAGTTGTTATACCTTAGATGATGAAATCCTAGAGTATACTAAGTTTATCATTCCATTTGTAACGCAAAGAAATAATTATGGTAGAGCAAAATGGATTGGACACCCTCGAATAATAATGTTGTTGATTTTTGCACGTCCTCACGAGAAATCGGGTAACTCCTTCGTGGGTTTCCATACAAAAATTTCATTTTTCACGTTTACCCTATAATAAAAACAATAATAAAGTAAAATAATAAAATATCTTACCTTTTTGTGTTGATATCCATTTTATTTTTGTTTTCACCTGTTAATTTTTGACAAGAAGTGAATCTATAAGCAGTGTCAACTGCTGGACATAAAAATCTTGTTCTCTTGAGGCGTTCTTTTGTGTATCTCTTGTTCTGCTCTGTTCTGCGGACACAAAAGAACACAGCTGATATTGCAGCCTATACAGGGTGTTTCACAAGTGGTGGATAATAATGAAGGAGGCGATAGGTCATGTCGAGAAATGAAAAAAATTGTATGATAGAGGGGGGTGCATTCTCAACCCTTTCCGAGATAATCGGACTTAAAGGACTAAGGGTACGTGAAACGTAGGTTTGTACTAAAACAGTTATATCTCCTAAACGACAAACCGTAGATAGATGGTCGGGATGCTAATTTATAGAGAATCTCCTACACTTTGATTCAATGTGGCAGTGCTTCTTCTACAGTATGTAGTTTAGAAGAAACGGTCTGCCAAACTTCAAGTTTCAGCTTTTGTACCTCATTTTATTGTGTTTGAAGCAAAAAAACTAAAACAAAAACTTTATAATTTTTTTTCTGTCTTACTCCTGTTGAAGCTAAGATTGTTTTCTTTAAAACGCACTTTGTTTTCATTTTGTACTTTTCACCGTTTGTGAGTTATGACACAAAAATTATTCCAATGCATGAAAAGTCTACCTTGGAAGAAAATATGAAATAGTATTTAAAACCATAAACAACATTTTTATATTTATTTATTATGACCGAGATAGGAGCAATTAATAATATTAACTATTTAAAATATTTTCAAGTTGCAGGTAATAAAGTGTTTGTTTCTTTAAAAGGATGTCAGGTACACAATTTTCAACCAAAAGAGATGCCAGCAGGTAGAAAAGAGGATTCGTCATACTTTCTACTTTGTATTCAAAATGAGAGGCGTGTATTTTATAATACTTATCCCGATTTTCTTCTACATGTAGTGGAAGAATTTTTGTGTCATAACTCATAAACGGTGAAAGCTACAAAATGAAAACAAAGTGCGTTTTATAGAAAACAATCTTAGCTTCTAAGAGGAGAAAAGAAATTATAAAGTTTTTGTTTTAGTTTTTTTTACTTAAAACACAAAAAAATTAGGTACAAAAGCTGAAACTTGAAGTTTGGCAGACCGTTTCTTCTAAACTACATACTGTAGAAGAAGCACTGACACATTGAATCAAAGGGCAGGAGGTTCTCTATAAATTAGCATCCCGACCATCTTTCTACGGTTTGTCGTTTAGGAGATATAACTGTTTTAGTACAAACCTACGTTTCACGTACCCTTAGTCTTTTAACCCCGATTATCTCGGAAAGGGTTGAGAATGCACCCCCCTCTGCCATACAATTTTTTTCATTTCTCGACAAGACCTGTCGCCTCCTTCACCACTTCACCACTTGTGAAACACCCTGTATATCACCACAGAGAGGTCTTCACAATGAAACTAAACTGCTGATATACTGATGTGTCTCAGATGGCAAACACAAATAATCTGCGCAATTTTTTAATTATAAACTTAATAAAAGCCCAGGCTCTGCCTGTAATGCGTTCAAATCCCAGCATGCCTAATTTTTAAATGGAACAAAAAAAAATTATCTAAATAAAAAAATTGAAAATATATTAAAAATTAAAACAAAATTTAAGAACAACTTTTAAAAGTTTAAAAAAAAAATTACAAAAAGGAAAAAATAATAATAATAAAAAAACAAATTATATAAACTGAAGAGGGAATCCCAATCTGAGAGTGGGCAACTCTAAGTAGTAAGTTAATAATATTTAAATAAGAAGTAAAAAATAAATTTTATATCGTTATCTTAGAGGAAAATATATTTACGGTACATTAGAAGGTCTTAAAGGTAATTCTACTTCGTTAAACAAAAAAAAAAATATCACACGAGGCTTCCTCGCGATCCATCTATAAGTACGAGATAAAATGCTTCCACGCTAATCCTATGAGAGTGTACATAACAAGGATGTGGCAGCACTCGATGTGGCGAGACATCTCGAGGTATCTTGCTCGAGAATCATATTTTTCATTCTTTCGCGAGGTGCAACATGATTAATTTGATAACTGCCATATTTTTATAGGTTTTTGCTTTGATATAATCAAAGATTCAATCTAATAGGCTAAAACCGACGCTTACGGGATACCAGCATTACAAATTTACCAGAATTTACAAATGACATTATCTTTCCGGATGGCTCTATCAGTGACACGTGGAGATGTAATTACTCATGCGTAAGCTCAGTCTTTTGTGAATCGTTGTAGTGGAAATAAAATTCGATGATTTTACAATTATGCATTTATTTCAAGTTGTGGCTCTGAATATTCTTTAAGCTTAAATTTACTTCGTTATATTCCATAAAAAAAATTGTAAGCTTATTACATCGAACTAACTTATACATCGGTTGGTACGTCTGTCCATTTTAAAGGCTTATCATAATGAACGAGGGCCTGTTGGCCGCGTGTCTCACTTTAGAAAAAGGCATCAGAGGAGTGAGGATGAACAACGCTGTCAATAAATATAAATATCTATGAATATTCACAAAGTGTTGACTTTCATTTCGAAACAAAATTATCATTTCCCTACTTCTTACATACCATGGGTATTTAGATCAAATGTTAACCCGAATCATTTCGCTCTATTCATATCTCCTAATCCTCACTTAGTTGATTTGTTATTAGAGCACAGCTATTCATTGAACATACTGTTCACCATCATAGATTTTACGGAATAAGGCTTGCATGACTAACAAATTTTTAGCAGGAAATAATCAAAAAGCGTGGGGTCGGAAATTTGAGCTACTTAAAATCAATGATAGCATTATCGCATTCATACGCTTCCCAAACAAGATACCTTCCTACATATGCCTTTGAACTACAATCAAACCATATAAAAGCCTGGTGATTTTAGCATATAATACCTAAACTACATACATGGAAAGATAGAGGTGTCCAGTGAAAATATTTGTACTTTGCACTCAAAGCATACGAACAAGTTTCGTGGCTGAAGTAACTCTTCACATATTCATGCCACAAATTGAAGTGTGTCAATGGCACCTGGTTTGGGTTTCCACACCTGAGCGAATATATAAACTGTGGAGAGAGAAGCGCTTTGATATCTAAAACTTTTATTTGGATGCAGGCGAAAGCCGCTTAAAAGCTAACAAAGCTACACAAAGTGTTCTCAGTTTTATTACATGCTAAAGCCATAATCAACTCCTGTTTAGTTCAAGTTTATTTTGAGGGGTAATACAAAATTTTCGCAAGAGTAGTCTTTACTTCCGGTTATAACTATTTTAAAATGGTAGGGAAAATCTATACAAACAAGAATTGCACCGAGTCCTGAACAATTTTAATTACCAAAATAGGAAAAAGAATTAAGAAGCTTTCAAAAGAAAAATATTATTTGACTACTGAATTCTATGTATGTATGTGTGTGTGTGTAAAGTTTACATTATTTATCCTGCTAACTAAGCCGCAGTAAGTTCAATGAAGCAATTAATACCGTAGGTATGGTTGCATGTATGTATGTTTAACGTTCTGTAAAGGATAGCATATAAATAGGGATAGGATGCACCTGAAGGTTTTCCTTAAGCTTCCGTAGATTTATGGCTTTTGAATGTTGGGAGGAAAGAAGCACAACAAGACATTACGACAAATATTTTTCTTGTTGCCTGTATAATAATTATTTCGGAAGAAGTAGATATTTTTGGAATTTCTAATATTGTATTTCGATAAATTGTGTTGTCTTAGGAACATCGATATCTACTAAAATATAGATAAGAAATATTGAATGTATTTTTTCACGGAAATCATGACATTACGCAAGAATAAGGTCCTTTCAATCATACAAACTACAAAAACGTAAGCGGCTGAGTGAAAAATTCACACACATGTTTTCTCGTGCAACTAATACATAGCAGGCTTACGAAAAAAAATCACACTATCTAAATTTGTTCAAATTCGTTAAAAAATTCAACATTTTCTGATCATGTTGTAGATGAGGACTCTAGAGCCCTTTGTTGTCTCCCGACTCCCGTCATGTATTTTAAAAGAAAAAGGATTCCAGGATCGGTCTCCGGTATCCGAAGATTGTTTATTTCTCGTCATCAGGTCTCCGGAGATTATTTGTGTGTTCTGGTCAGTTAAGTGTAGGTCTACTCAGAAAGGAAAAGGAGTAAAGTGTCATGGAATAACAAGGTTTGCTAACAGATGTTCTCCAAGGCACTTGAGATGCAAATAAATGCCTTTGAAATTTTCCTGTCAAATCAACTCATTTGATATGCCTGGGGGCTTCATTTCGAATTGCAATTTTGTGACTTTTACTATGTTCACATGAAGCGGAGTAGACTGGATTATCGAACTCCGGAGTGAGTTAATGCGCCATGTGAAAACCAACTGGAGTGTAATAGCCTAGACCGGTTTTAATTTGGTAGTAGAATGAATTTGGTTTCATGTGAACACGGAGTGGAGTGGAACGGATTAGATTTTGACACTTCATCGGCGGTGAAGGTAGTGATATCACATTGGTTTGTTTTAAGTCCGCGCTTCAATTTAGTTTTGAAAAAATGTGTAATTTACAAGAGAGATTTTTTGAGGGAAACTATGATATAAATTATAAACCTATTTCAGAAAAAAATTATAAGTATGAAAAGAGCCTCAAGACATTTTCAAATGAAGTGAAGGAAATTCAGAAGGAATTGCAAGTTGACTTCATGAAGGAGCAGAAGGAGTTGTTTGAGCAACAAAAACAATTTGAAATGGATCTACAAGACAGGGAAGATCAAAGGTCAAGCAAGTTTCTGTCTGGCTTAAGATCAATTTTTCAACCCAATAATACTTGTGGATGTCAGAGCACTCGTAGTACATCAGCTTCATTTTCGGGATATCAGTCAACCTCTGGGCCTTCCAATTCATATGGGCATAAATCTTTCAGATATGTGAAAATGCAGGACGACGATTATTTTGATAGTTACATAGTGGAACGATCAGAAGAATAAAATAGATGGTGGTGTTTTACTTTCTTCTTTAAGTTTATTTTATAGTTATTTAAAAATGAATTATATATTATTTTTATTTAAAGAATGATTTTTTACATATATACTTATTTTTTCTGTAATAATATCTGCACGTGCGAGTAAGTAACATAAAAAGACTGGAATTAACATTTTAATTCAAAAATAAATACAAAAACATAACTAAAAATAATTGGTTTTCCTTAACTGGAAATTTTTTTCCAAGTACGTTTTTAAAATATCCCTATAATGTCTTCCTTCATCTGAAATTTGTTGGTTTACTATTGAGGTAGGTTGGTGGAGATGATGGAGATTTCGCATAGCTAGCCAATTTATATAAAGAAATTGCCACTTTCACTTCAAGCGATAAAGGCTTCTGACAAGGTAAAGAGTTTTCACTTGGCTTCAGTTCATCTACTACGAGTGAACAAACAAAATCAAATGTACTTTTTGTCAACCTAAAATTCTCTAACCACTTTTGTTCATCGTAAGTATTTAGTACATTTACCCAAAAATCTTTATTAGGTGTCGGTTTTTTCCACATTCGGCCATAATTTGGTTTACATCTCTCCAAACTTTTCGTCATCGCACAAAATGTTGATTGTAGAACTGAATTATAGTACCTTCTCATAATTTGCGACAACATTTTTCGGTATACTTTTATCCTTCGCTTCGAATTCCTCTGTGCTTTCATACAATTTTTTAGAAATTGTAAAGTTATCATTCTTTTCATGATCCGTCTTTCAATAAATAACTTCAAACGACAGGTGACTTTCAATTGAGAATTGTCGGAAAAGAAGATGTCTCTCTCGTCGATTTAATCCAGTCCATCGCATGTGAGCACTTGGTACTTTGCGAATTAGGACTATTCCAGTCCAGTCTACTCCGCATCATGTGAACAAGGTAATTGATTTAAGATACAGAGTCATCTTTCATCCTCTATAGGTACATATATTGATGTGTAGGTGGTATATGTATGTACATATATATGCACATTGAAGGTATATCAACTCAAATGGAGGGAATCGTATAAAATTAAAATTTAATAATATCCAAATTGATTTAGAACATGCAACAATTCTGTGAAATTGATTTAGAACATGCAACAATTCTGTAATTCATGCTAGTAATTGATGCAGATTCAATATTGATTATTGAGTTAAATATTGGTTTCGCATTAAAAATGTTGAGCTTGTTTAAATACAATGTGAACTTTTCGAAAATGATGCTTTCTTACTATATGTCAAATAAAATAATTAATTGTGACATACATATGTGCAGTTTTTATTGATTGTACTCAGACAGAAAAAAGCGAAAATTTAATTTTAACGAAAATATTCATATGAATGTGTTTGGGGTGTTATGGTTTACCGTGTCAAACCGTTCCAGAAAGTAGTTAAGAAGTAGCTGCTACGATGAAATCGTCTGAAGCGGTAGCTACTGGGCTAATTAAATGTAATGCTGGTAGGCCCGGTTCTTTTCTATTGGAGTCCAATTGTGTAGATTGTGTGTGTGCTTTTTTTTGGGCGAACAGCTCCAGGCAAAACCCCAGAATGAGCTGTTCCTAGAATTGTTCCAGAATCTCAAGCATTTTCACCGTGTTGAAATTTAATCAACACTCTATCATTGCCGTTAACTCTTTTCGGGCCAAAATATAAAAGAAACCAAAATTGTTCAAAATATCACTTTATTTAGATTTTATATTGCTCATTTAGACATAAAAAAAATAACACCCGCAGGATCTTGCGCCAGGACATGGTATGCTGATCCTACCACTGCCCAAATTAGGATATATATTGATTAGGATAACATGGTATTTTACTTGTGGAAATCGCTAAAGCACAACTTGGTTTCACTCAAACAAAGTGGCACATTAAATGTAGAGCACATCCACTTTGTATGTCATTGATGGTCTTTTTTACTATAGTGAGCACAGCATCATAAGGTGGTTCTTCTTATTGGCAGATGTTGTGATGCTGCACGTATAGCTGGGTTTATATATGGTTTATTTTGCTTTATTTGGACTTATTTTCCTGTTTTGGGTCCTTATTTACGTTGAGAAAATTGTATATTTGTTAGGGCCGCGATTATGTCCAGTGTAAAATTTTTTAGAGGTTCGTTATATCCTAGAAATGTTGCTAAGATATAATAATTTACGACAGTCAAGAAAGTGGTAAAAATTTCTGGGCCACCATTTCCTGCTTTTTCTATCCAACTCATATTATTTTTTTAGTTGGTCAAATTTGTCCACGTTGTTCACGTCTGTTGTAATCTTGAACTATATGCTGGCAACAAATTAACTGAGAGGATCCATCACGAGTTCAACTATGATCTTCAGTTACATGCTCAGGATCATGAAAATTTGACAGAAATGTAATTGCTTAATTATCCAACCATTTCAGAAATAGAAGTCCAGTGTCACTAGTTCTCCAATCAAGGTTACCTCTAGCCAAATTTTTTATCAGCTTTTGTATGCCTGGGCATGTATTTCCGATTTGTTTGCACAGTTCCACAGGCACAAGTACCCTTTCTTTTCAGTTCAACCAACAAATTGTATGATGTGAAATTGTTGTCAAAGAAGAGTTTGTGATGCTTACCAGAAAAATCTGAAGACAAATTTAAGATCACACTTTCGCCGAGATTCGTCTGTACTATATCACCTATCTTTCCTGTATATATTTCGAAATTGCATATATAATCACTTTTGTCGCACAGCATCCAAACTTTGTACCCCCCTTTTTATGGGTTTTTTTGGCATATATTGTTTTAGTGTGCAACGAACTATGAATTTAATCATTGACTCATCAACTGCAATATATTCTTCCTTCAGGAACAAAGTTATCATGAAATCTTTTCAGCAACATATCCAAACAGGTCTGAACTTTATAAAGCTTATTAAAATTAGCTGACCTTCTTTCAGGCATTACAGAGGTATCGTTCAAATTAATATCACTTAGAAGCCAAATAAATCGGTAATAACTTCGAAATAAATTCGTCATGTAGTTCAGGATGTTCGCCTGCCATCAAAAAGTTAATTCCAATAAATACTTGTATTTCTGCTGATGTAGTTGGAATATAAAACTTTCCTGATTGTTGTGCATATAAATTGGTTTGAAACACAATATGGTTTATTATTTCTGCAATTAAAAATTGCTTTAAAATGCTTAGAGGATCGTGCAATGGGAGATTGTTGCTGTTTCCTGATGGCCAATAATTGCTTCCTAAAAATGGTATTGGGAAAGCGATAGCAAAATCCTTTGTTCAAAGGGGTGCATGAACATGCCCTTGATTCCACCATTGCTGCAACTCAGATATTGGGATTTCATCGTCGCTGTCAAACTCGTCTCTTAAAACCTTTAGATTGATAATCTAATAATTTTATAACACCATTTTTAATCAATTTAACATACGGATGCCGTCGAAGTTGTTATATTATTTTCCGGTGAAGAATTCTCATTTTCAACACATAGCGTACTATAAGTCTTCAATGTATTCGAGCTGAGGAACTACGATTTTTCGCACCTTTTATCGGCCCTCACTCGATAGTATCATATCCGATCGGGAAAACGGGTTGTACTGTTCACCTCAGCTCATTACCAGCTGTAGAAGTTTTATTTTCTAAATTCTTTTAGGGCGGTAACCGGGGTATATGGCACCCAAGCTCATGAAAATGGGGTTTCCGGCGGCGACAAAAACGTCCCGAGAAAGTTTCCCTGAATCAGAAAAAAATACACCATCCGATAGTAGGGCGGGTCTCTTAAATAG
>OZ005744.1:191817843-191988052 GCA_963930735.1 Dioctria linearis | reverse complement strand
AATTATATAGAAGGCGGGCCTATGGACAGAGAGAGAGAGAAAAACAAAGGATTCTCACTTCCACGAATGTATTTAACAGAAGTTGTAGGTTATAAACGTAAGTGTAGGTTTGAGATTTGAATAAGATTTTGCAGGAGTATTTCAAATTAACTACATGAGCCATGAAACTCTAAACTGAAATTTTGCATGGGAAAGATTGTTGATTAGGTTGCACCGCTATAGTAATCCTGCTAAACCAAAACAATTTATGAACACAAATAAACAAATTTACAAAACCACAAAATTTACGGCAGATAACAGATAAGGAGACAAACTGATAATTTGGTAATGAAATGCTTCAATGAGATTAGACCAGATCTAATAACTTGCAGCACAGCTATAACTATACCCAGCCGCATTTTGACTCCCCACTCCACTCATCAATTATTATCAATCATTATGGATCTGTGAATCATCATCGACATTTACAGAATTTGATCGTTGATCTTTGAAATTCATATTGCTCGATTGATATTCAAATTCGAAACTGGTAGCGCCATCTCTTGTGGTAATTTCAAATTAGACTTAGTTTTTATAATCAATAGTTCACTCGTACGCAAAAACAGTTCGTCGCTTAAATTCAATAGCAGCATAAATCAATGGTTGCTGGAATTGAACTGGGTCAGACTTAATATTTCTGAGATAATCTTGAGATTTTGGAATCAATCCGCACTCAATTTTATTATATGAGTCTCTGACAGACTTTCAATATTTTATCAAAACTGAATTGAATATGAAAGTGTCATTTATCAATCAAAAGACCATCAGATGTATACTTTTTGTGATTCTTCAACAAAGGACTCCAAACCAAATAATGTTCGTTGAGGTTGTTCAAAACTCATGACAAATCACAATCTTTTGTCAATGATACAATTCCTATTGTCGTATTCTTGGCACCACCGCACGACAACAAATCAGGGAAGGCGCCGAGAAACATCCCTGATTGAATTAATATTCTGACAAAAGTGTGTTTCTATTAAAAAACAGGGTTTCGGGGAATGACATTTAAATCGGATGTCTAATCAAAGTCACGTATGCCGAAGTTCGCCCCCGGGAAATTTCCTTTCCTTTAAGTTTTTTTGTTCAATGGCAAATTTGTGGTGGTTGGCGAAGGGACGGCGCGCGTTTGAGGGGGCACCGCTTGCAAATATCTAACTGAAATTTGGTTTGTGTCTCGATAATATCATCAGGAAATGTGCTTGGAAGAGTATTATTTAATTTAAGGTGTTTTTTTTTTAATCAAAAAACCATATCGAAATGAAGAGCCGCATCAAGTAAAATATGTTGAATGCTCGTCTTAGGAACCAAAAGGACAAAGTATCTCTTAAAGCCAGGATAGTATAGGAGTCCGTAGCGAAAAATAAATTCAGAAGTCTGCAAGTCATTCAAGATAGAATTTATTTGCGATAATTCAAAAGATATAATGGCTGCAGTAAAAAGTCAACCAAATTGCGGCGCGTGAAGGTAAAAGAGTTCAGCGTTAGAAATCCTCTCATAAAGCCACAATAGTTAGAACAAGAATACGTACAGCAAATTTAGAGGCGATTCCTCTTAGAATGAGGTTCTGTTATATTGGTATAGTAGAGAGATATCTCACTGACCAGTTTTTTTTATGCAATTTGAAGAGGCAAAACAGCAGTTAGGAATTAACTCTTCACAAATATCAAGAGAATAACTTGACTGCAAAACATCTTGAGGTACCAAGAACTTCTAAAAGCTGACCTAAGTTTACAATTTATTTGTTCAAGTAAGTTGAAGTAAGCTTCTTGCACTGAGTACCGACATGACAGGAAATATGGCAAATAATTTAATCTTCATTTGTTTCGGGATGAATCTTTTAGATAAAAATAGTCAGTGAAAATATAGCTGGAGGTTGATTCTGATCTTTTGTCGTACTTGAATGTCAAAATATACGACTAAATGAAATGAACTTTTCTACTGAGTTTTTCGTGTTTTATTCAGGTCAGCAACCCTTGCATGACGTAGAATGAACTGAAAATGACACTTCACATTACAAATTCAAGCTGATCGGCAGCTCTGAAGCCATATTTAAGCTTTGATTAACACCAATCTAAGGGAAGTGTTGCACCCTATACTAACCACCTTTCTAAGAAATTAGATAATCTTGTCAAAATATTAATATTTTCAGAATCCAATACTGGGAGTTCTTTGAACCCAGCAACGATACGTCTGAGCAGTTCTGTGATGCTAATTCTATCAACATAACCCCACTTTTTTATTTTTTTGATTTATAATCACCCCTTTTTCTATACTTACAGAATTTTAGAATTTTACTGAATTTGAATTCCTAGCAAAATATAGAGATATAGAGCCGTGAGTTGAATTTATTAGACTTAGCTAAAAGAAGTATATGAATTGTTTGTAATAACCTGGTTGTAAGATCGTTATAAATTTTAGATAAATAAAAACTTGAAATTCTGACATTTTAAAAACGCCTGTCTTATCAGTTATCAAACCGGCACCTGCCCCTTTTTTATACTAAGCCCACATTGGGACTTAACAGGTTGTACTTTCAAGAAATGACTTTTACGATTTATTGATATTACCATAGTGGAGCATTAAAAATGCGGTTGAAACATAACTAATAATGGTGAAGTGAAAAAAAACTATGTATATATTTTCGTCGGTGGATGAAAACTGAAACCAATGAAATCCGGACGCCATTATGTTCGCTATTTAAGTACGAACTATTTTTGTCCAACTTGAAAGTATAGCAAAATAAATTTATATAGAATGCTTTTAATGTCAAGATCGCGATTATATGAATGTGACAATGATAACTGATACCAGACATAAGATCCATAGGATAGATATTTGTATTGGGGAATAGATGGGTTATAAATGGAGTCATTGCCTGCCGTTCCACTCCTCTTCTTATCTAGAAATGTTATCTTTGAATACACAACAGACATATGTATATGGAAATAGCGACATTTCTTCTATTCCCCTATCCACTAAAATCGATAGATATTCTAAGAAAAATTTAGAGTTCATAAAGATGAGGATTTGGACTCACCAGAGTGTATCTATATGATTCTGCTGATATACTACAAATTTGCACAGGAAATTAGGAAGCGATTTTATTCGACAATTTACCTACATTTTTTTTTTTGTTTTTAAATCTCAAAATGCAAAATATGGGGAATATGGTGCATTTTTTTACATTAATAGATTATTGAAATTTCAGTCTCCAATAGCTCCTTTTCTTCATTTTTAAAGGCGCATGGGAAAGTTAGAAAAAAATTTAAAAAATTAGAAAATTCAAAATTTGTCAAGAACAAGATATATAATTGGTCTAAAACCTTAGATTAAAATGAAAGTGAAATAAAGTGAAAACTCAAAGTTTTGTATGACATCAAGAAAGGGTTTGCACTTCATTAGTCAATTTTTATACCCTAGATGAAATCTAAAGGTGTAATTAGTTTTTTTTATTCCGTTTGTAACACCTAGAAATAATTCTATAGTAGAGAATGGGTTTGACACCCATGCATAATGTTAAGGGGGGTTACCACCAAAAAAAAGCTCACGGTTTCTGTTTTCAAAAGCACAGTGGAGCATAAACGCATAAAAGTATGCAATTTGAAAATTGAAACAAATCACTAAATGTACATGCAAAGTTATAATGATGCTGTGGTGTGCGTGTGCATTGTACTCCAAAGCATTTCGGGCATCTGCATAGCGGTAGGATTGCATAAGCATGGCGAGATTTTAGATGTGGTGCCGGATTTTTCATAGATTTTTTTTTTACTTATAAAGCGTTTTGCGTGAGGAGCAGGCAATGGGCGAACGTAATTTGTGTGGTCTTCGCTGTTGGTCAGACACTTTTCATTGTAATTTGTCTGGGCAAATTTTATTTTACTGAAGCCGCTCATCAAATGAAAGTCTTCCGAGAACTCTGAGTTGTAATGTTTCATATAATTTTGGCAATGCTCACACTGTCAATTTTACCATTTTATTAAGTAGATAACCAAAGAACTACTTTAAAAAGTTAGAATTTACTTTACCAACAACCATTTTCTCCTGCCAACAGCTTCACTAAACCCCATTAGGTATTAAGATCCATACAATAAAATCAAAAATATCGGGACTGCACATTTATAGATATTCGAGGATAAGCGAAATATCCATTATCATTGAAAGAAAATTTTCAGAAAAATGACTTTGATTAATTTTTCTCGGAAACCTTAAAGTTTCCAAAATAAATAACGTTTATTTCATGCAGATACGATGATAAAGTTACACGTACTAAGCACAATTCCCCATATTTTTTAAATTTCAATATGAAACGCAAGTTTCATCAAAATCAAAAAAAAAGTACACAAAATTGGTTGATTTTCTGTGCAACGGCTTACAAGATTATATATGCATATTTCATATACAGTTTTCTCTTCTTTATTCCATAATTATTGGACTGATTTTTACTAACACGTCCCATGATTAAGTAATAATTACTCACAATTAGAAACAAATTGATTATAAATAGAACTGCTAAAATAATTTCTCGCTTTCCAAGCAAAAATAAGAAATTACCAATAATAAATCTAAAAATATTCCGCGAAATCTACACTCATATAACTAATGCAGAAAATGGCGGCATACACTTTGCGATCCAACTCTTCCGAAAGCACATAATTCCATCTGACGGTGATGAAATGAATTAAAAACGCCAAATTGTATGCAAAATAAGAAATATTTGTCGTTACCATGGTTAACATTATTGACTTTATTTACTTTATCATTGCACTAAACAATTTGACTTTTTCAAAATTAGCAGAAAAAGGTTTGATCTTTGTTACAAATTGAACTTTCTTTCCAATAATATCATAATTTTGATAGTTATTCGTCTCTGAAAATAGCACCTTTCAAACCAAAATATATTAGTAACCAAAACTATTTTATTAGTTTTCTCTCCGTCATTTTCTCTCCACTTCAAGATCTGCGATACTCAAGTACAAATTTCATGAATTTGAAATCTTTTTTTTTGACGTGTCATTACCTAAGTTTATGCTTTTTCTCAAATTATGTGGAATTTTGATCATAAAAATACGCACAGATTTGACGCAAAGTCGTATTAACTTTTCGTATTTTTTAAGATTTCAGCAATAACCCCCCTTAAAAGTTCACTTAGGGAGCTAATATTTTGCATACAGATTTTTTTTAAAAAAGGTATATTTAAGATCGAAAATGGGATAAATCGGGCAACTCCTTCGTAGGTTTGCCATACAAAAATTTCGTTTTTACTATATATTTGGACAATACCTGAGAACGCGTCATCATAGAGAACTTAAATTTTGCGCACATTCCACATATTTAAAAAAATGCTAATTTGAGTTCGAAAATTGGACGAATCGTACAACTCCTTCTTGGTGTTGCCACACAAAATTTTTGGATTTTTAGGTATACTGTAAAATGATCAGTCCTATAAGTTTTTATTGTACGAAAAAGTTCTTCAAGATATGAAATATTATGAAATTGTTTAAAATCATTTTTACTGTCCGACGAACAATTCTAGAATTATATGCGAAATACCACTTCCTAAATCAAAGTCCATACAAAATTACACACGGGCATTCATCTAGCTAGGGTATCATAAGAATTGGAGAAAATCTCATCGGGTATATACTAATTTTGTCATTGTTAATATTGTATTTACAATTTTTATGAAAACGCAGTCCTTATGTCCCATATAGGGAAAAGCAAAATTTTGGAATGGTAATCTTACGAAGGACTAAGAAAGTTTGACCAATTTCCAAACCTAATCAATTTTTTTAAAAGGCCGTGTCCAATATTTAAGCTCTAAGTAAACCCGTTCTCGGGTTATCAATATAAATTTTAATATTACATGTGGGGTTACAATCCTCTTTTCTCTACCAGCAAAATTTCAATGCATTACAGACTGAATGACAAACTTAGTATACTCTCAGATTTTAGATTTAAGTGGACTGAAATTTAAAAAAATCGGAATTCAAGTTTTTCAACTTTAACAATTAAAAGTAGCGAGCTATAAAGAAATATGAAAATCTATTGTTTAAGGACCTCTATCTCTTATAGGGCGAGCTATAAAAAACCTATATTTTTTTTTAAAAAAATCGATCAAAAAGATCAGAAATAAAATTAATTCAGGAATTCTTAATTTTTTTTATGTACACATGTTCCTACAGCACTTCAGTGTTCACAAAGCAACCGCTATACAATTTGCCCGATAGCAAGAATTCCAATCTATTTGTAATTAAGTCTTCAGTTTTTTCGGTGATCTGATAGAGAGATAACGACAAGTACGGGATGACTCGGTTAAGCAATAAAATACCAGCGAGTTGCAATTTAATTTGTAACTATTTTTCATGTTTAAAAACGCCTTCTTATTTTTGTTAATTTTCAATCTGAATTAATGTAATTAAAAAAGATTTTGTATACTCGTGTGTTTTATTAAAATAAAGAGCCCTAATGCATTTTCAAAGATATTCAAAATATAGTATTTGTATAATTATTTATTAGTGCCCTGTCAATGTGCAGCTTTATATCAGTGGATCAATTGGACTAATGGAGGATCGGAAAGCACGCATTAATCATCTTCTTCATATAAAATATACTTTTGGTCAATGAGAAATCAACTCATGCTGAATTCCGACAAATTTGAATACGTGGCCTCTCATAATAACGCTAATTTCAATATCAATTACTTTTCTGGGGTTGATTCTAAATGGTTCTACTCTCCCTACAAAGCAGCGCGTCTAGAATCTGAGTGTAGTAATCAATTCAACCTTTAGCTATTTTGACCACATCAACCTCAATCTCTGGGAAATATATGGTGGAATTCGTCAACCCTGATTATCAGTAAATATTTTGTCTGGAAAAAACACTTTATGCAAACGAAAAATCTTTGAAAAAAGAAATTTCACTGCAAAAAGAGGACGTTTCATATAAGCAGGAACCGTATAATCGTCAGTACGGCTTGGTTCCTGCCTGCCGTATACGCCAAAGTAAACAGCCAAGCTGAAGCTCATATATAGACTTAATATAAACAACATCGCTTTTTACCGAGTGTATTCGTTTTATTTTCGTGCCTCGACGATTGGATTAAGTCAACCAATAGAGATCCAACCTCCTCGGATGCTTTGTGGATGATCATCGTGCGATAAGGATGCTGGACTTTTTGTATATTGTTACCCGTTTATCTTTATGTGATTAGCTTTTTCAATTCCTTTTTGTAGTTTTTGATACTTTTTTTGCTTTATTTAAAATGCAGATATTTAATATTGGCATCCCTGTGTGGCCATTTTTGATTTTAAGCATAAATACTTAATTTACAAGGTTTTTAATGTACTTATATACAAATAAGATATAATATCTTGTGGAGAGTGGCCCTAATAAATTCTAATTCTAATTCCGTATGCCCGCCAAATAGAATTTGTACCAGATGAAAGAAGTCTACGAAAACTATTGAATTAGTGTTTTTTATTTATATACAATTTAACTCATTACGCGTTACTATCTATCATATGATAAAACTAGTTACTAGTTTTGATATAGTGGTGCCTCATAGTACAAGTTGCTCTAAAATCATTAAAGTAGATCGAAGCTTTTGCAAGATATACTTTTACAATTGGATGCAAGCTTACACATAATTTTCACGAATTGTGGTTCACACTGCAAAATTAATATTGTGTCCCTTTTAGCCTTTTATTTAATCTAGCACCACCTGTGAGTATGCTCCGTGGCCACTATATGATATATGCAAAGTTTCTAGAAACTCTCACAATCATATTTCTTTGAAAATGCAATAATTTCTATTTAAAGAAAAACATTGAATAAATAACTAATAAGGAAACGGCATATCGGGTGAAAACGTCCCAGTAGGAATTCGTTTCCCTCCTTACTTGGTAATTGATGGTTTCGCCTCTGAAAATAATCCGTAAGTGTTTACCAAAGTAAGGTTTAGTAAGTGAATTGGTAATAGCTCACATGTTCCAGGTTCAATTGAACTAGAAAAAATATTGAAAAATGTAACAAATTACAAAAGTAATTTTTAGTAAGTGAATTGGTAATAGGTGACGTGTTCAGATTTAAGCCTTTTCGTAGAAGGCCATGTCGAGTCATATTTGCATTAATTACTAAAATATTTGGTTCAGTAAAGGACAAGACATGAGCGTGTATATGAATTCTAACGAGAATTAAATCTATTTTTTTATTTCAAAACCATGATTATGTAATTTTTCTTCCTCTCCTTTTATTTAAGCTGGTCATAAATAATGTAAAGATTGGGTTTAATTTACAATTGTTACAAAGTGTTTGTGTATTCAACCAATATGATCAAAGACTTCAAAGCTTCAATTATACAAGGTGTTTAATATTATTATACATTAATTTCACAGGGTGATAGGTCTCCGTGAGAGGGGCAAAACACTGTATGGGACGGGGGTGATTTTGTGTAATTTTGGGTAGTTTTTCCCCAACACCCTGTTATTTTCCCTGTATAATTAATGTATATATAATAATACCAAAAACCTTGTATAATTGAAGCTTTGAAGTCTCCAATTATATAAGAGCTTACTGGTAAATGGTTGATTCAAGCATTACTTGTAATGAATAAATTAAAGTATTACTTGTAATGAAAGAAGTAAGAGGTTTCCGGCAACTGCTTCACTCAGGTATTACTTGTAATAAATGAAATAAGACTTGTAATGTACAAAGTAAGATGTTTGCGGCAAGTTCTGTAAATAGGCATTATTTGTAGTGATTAAAATAAGATATTACTTGTAATGAGCAAAGTAGCGCGTTACCGGTATGGAGACGAGTAAGTACTTACCCTGCTATGACATCAAAATGTAGAAGTATTTAATTCGGTAATTTGGTTAGTAAGGGGTAGACCTTACAAATTGTCATTACAGAATCCTACTGGGGTAAGACACTCGGCGAAATGTATTAGTGTGCTCTCTTTGTATTCTTTTCATCATGGCAGTAATGAAATTCTGACATTCTGAAGGGGAACATTTTTTATAATCCATATTCCTATGTAAAATAAACGAATTTTTAGATCCCCCTTACGTTGAGATAATATTTCTTGGCGTTGCCTTTGTATTACTGGAATAATTTAGGCACCAATGACAACTCAATTATAAACAAACAAACCGGCATTGGTAAAATGTTAAATTTTTTGCAATGGCTGTTTATTTTTATAAATATTTCACTTTTATTTTGCTAAAAACACTATAATTAATTAATAAAGCTATTAAAGTTACTTGAAGAATGCTTTCCCACGAGAATAACTCCGTTCGTTCCTGCAGCACAGCACTGCGCACTTCATTATGATAATTTAAGACTCCGGAGTCTCTATTACACAAAATATCGTTCACAAAAGAATATTTCGCACTTATTTCACACTAATATCACGTAAAAATCACGTTTAATTATTTATTTTTCACAATATCGCGAATTCAAATCCGAGAACTTCTTTTCAAAATTGAAATGTCAGAAGGTTGAACTGACACTAAATAGCCACTAGGCCCTCTCGTCATCCCCCCCCCCCCGCGACCATAGGTCGCACTGTCATTGAAATGCTTAAACGCGTACACAGTATTCGCACGATACCCCGCTTTCTTATTAGTTATGTATTCAATGAAGAAAAAAGGCCCTAAAAATTCTCTTTTCGATATTTTGACTTTCGAAGTTCCACAGTTTCTCGAATTGTGTCAGTATAAAATGTTCGAAATTATAACGTTCAAAATATTGTTGAGATCCTCTTGTTCTTGGAAAAGGAATATTTTACATAAACTAAGTCCATGTATTTTTTATGAAATATTAAGAATTAATAAATTTTTTCGGTATTTTTAGGTTTTTGCATTTTCAGTATTATTTTTTCGAATTTTGGGATTCCACTCCGTAAAAGCAAACTTAAGTATTCTTTTCAGGTATTGTTTTTTCTCAATTCATTAGTGCATAATGTCGTAACTTCTTTGAAAACGTAAGAAAATAAAGAAAAACAACAACAATTTAAATATCCCCTTAAGTCTCTGAAGTGACATTTGGGTATATACATAATCCATAGGGGAGAGCTTTAATAATTTATGAAAAGCCACCCCATCTCCAGTATATGTAATCTACACATTCCATTCCTATATACAGATAAAAGGTTTTCATCAGAATCAATAAAAAGATTGGAGATTGTAATTTTCTGATAAGTAAATTTTACTTCTTTGAAACGAAACTGAATTTTCGTATTTGGTAATTATTTCAAGCTTTCTTTATCCGATATAAAAAAAGGGCATTTTCAATCTTTTCCGAAATATTTTTTTAGGGTGTGAAGGACGTTTCAACAGTGACAAGAACGATAAAAGTTCGTTGAGTAATGACGAATTTGCACGCAATATTTTTTTTTTTCAAAATCAGAAAGGTAGGTCGAGTTGATGTAATGATCATTAGACATCATCACTTTTTGTCTTAATAATAATTACCAACCTGGGTTTCTCTAATAAAGCTCCCCTCTCTTTTCCTTCTCCTTCCACTGCTAACCAGTATATCTGATGCTTGAATTTTTGAATTTTCATATTAAAACTACTTCTATTGCGATAGGTGGGTATATTTGTGCTGTTGCTATATCTACTTAGAAATTCTGCAAAGGTGGGAAACGGGGGGATTTAGTGAAGTCTACTTATGTATACAACAGAATCTTGTGAACGTACCATCCTTAATGCTTTTATTTCAGCAACCGAAGAGAAAATATCATTTTAACAGTATTAAGCCATAAATCATACGGTACACAGCTTTTATGAATTCATACCGATTCCCCACAGACGTACTAAGACAGTTTACAGACGGAACACCAAATGGAAGAACCCCTGGCCCTGCTCAACCGGTTTCTGTTACCGAAATTAATGAAGAGTTGGTAAACATTCGCTATACGACTCTATATGACTCAAATAACCATAAAAAGCCATTGAAAAAGAACTCTTCCCCTTATCGCGTTTATTTCTTTTAAATTTGATGTTCTTCCCGAATTTCTAGACGAGCGAAAGCAGACATATAAATGATAACGAGGTAGGTATGTAGCTACGTATGAGAGGGCGGAAATAAAAATTCTTTTCGTAAGAGAAATTGTAATAAAATTATACTGCCATCGGGTACAACTACATGACTGCCTACATATAAATATATATGTCAGTTCATACACAGCTAGCTAGTCTTGATCATCTACTGCATCTGGAACAGAAAAGTGCTAAAATTTCGTCCTTCTCTGTGAATGTATCGACCACTAGACATAGCCATAACAAATGAATAACCAATGAACACTCGATAAAAGTTCTCAAACTCGAAAACGTTCCAAAGTTGTACGACAAAACTATGAAACTATCCATAAATGAGGTCGCATGTTGTGGAAAATATTTTTCCGGCTCAATTCCGATTCGCTGTGGACTTAAATTCGAATAATTCCGAAAGTGGTCTCTCCGGATGGACGATTTGTCTGAAATATTTCTGACAATATTGAAACAATTCGCTTGGAAATTGATGACCAAAGTTTTTAAGAAAATTTCAAAAGACTAAGTGAGACATGAAATATAACCTAATTTATAACATGGTGTTAGAAAATATTTTTTATCCGCCGCGATTTTAGTCAAATTTTAGTGTGCAGTAAAAATATGTCTTAGTGATCAAATTCATTTTTAATCAATATATGGTTCAGTTAAATTCTTCGAGATGGCGACAGTGTCGGATGTATTGTAATTTGACTACTTTAGCAGTAAAGCTTTTAATGCACTTATAATGGATATGGTAAATATATGCGAATTTGTATGGTACGGAAAACGGACTAGAGGGCAAGACGGGCTACCTGTGTTTTCTCCTAAAACACTAGGTACAAACAGCAACGTACATTAGGCGTAATTTTCTCGAACCTCTCAGTCGACCGAGTGCAGTTATATAAGAAGGACGTATCGTGTTGTGCTAAAATAACTTGATTTGAGTGAGTTTGTTATTATTTTTACGTTACATGACAAATGTAAAATGATCACGGAAATATTGCCTTTCCGAGTAACTTTTGTGTATTATTGGAAAAAAATTTAATAGGCATTAAGCCAATCATGATTATTTGTAATCATTTTAATATGCTTTAATGATTTTTTTTTTACCTCGAAATCACTCAAACGGTAGGATGGGCTATAGGGTAGTCCATCTTATCCCCCATATTCTCTTACATGATATTTTTTTAATTTATTTTGTTATTTCGGTTTCAAAATGGTACTGACATAAGAGCGTAAGACAAATAGTGTACCATGGAGTGAAGAAAGTATGATAAAGGCCATCGAAGCAGTACAACAAGATTTAATGGGTATTGTGCTGGCTTTTAAGACTTTAGAAGTTCCGCGAACAACTTTACTAAAGAAAGTTAGTCATACTCGAAAATCCTCCAACATACCACCCAAGGGCCCAAAGATGGTAGTATTTTCGATCGAAGAAGAAAACGAGCTTGCAAGCTACATTAAAAATGTGGAAAGTAGTCTTTTTGGTCTTACATCCAGAGACGTAAAGGTTTTGAAATACCGGAAAGCTTATCCTTTTAAAGAATACATACGTATGGCAGGGAAAGATTCGATTACCTATGCACAGAACTATTAATCAGGAATAAGAGGGGGAACTATTAATCAATAAGAGGGCAATGTTTGACTTTTACAAGCTGTTATGGAAACACTACGACGGCCATAAATTCACTTTGAACCGCATCTACAACTGTTATTAAACCGGCTTTGACATCTGTAGAGAAAGGAGTATAGAGACATGGTTGAATGCCCCTTGTCACTATATACCTCCAATGGTGATCTTCCCAAGAAAGCATATGAGGCCGGAATTGATGGCCAATGCAGTGAAAGCAGCGTCTGGCGTATGTAGTAACTCGGATTGTAAATCATCAGAACTATTCCTGGAGTGGTTTAAACAGTTTATTAAGTACACCGGGGGCAAAAAAGAAAATCGTGTATTATTTCCATTCCACACACACGAAAAGACTTGAATTTATCGATGAAGCCAGAATGAATGGCGTTGGGATTTTATCATTCTCTGCAACCAATCGACGTGACTTTTATGAAGCCTCCAAGTACCATACGATGCAAACGCTTTTACAGACCCTGAATTCATAGCTTCTATGACTGCAGATATCCAGGTTACGCCATGTTATATGTTGCAATGCAACGTGATGAATTTAACCTTAGCATTTCCCAACAAAACCACATTGAAGGGACTAACGAATTGCATACAGGGAACACGAATCGTATTTCCGTAAATTACTATGTACCTGGATGTTCCTTGGGTATGAAAAACAACAAGCAAGAGAGGCTCTGCATCCAGTTAAGCAGTCAGTATTTGCATTAGTGAGTCCTAAGCAACTCCTTTCAGCACCTGTTGCTTAACGGAAGAAATGAGTATCTAGAAAACGTGGCCGTGTAAGCAAGCACTTGAAGAAAATATTAGAAGAAAAGAACAAACCGCACAAGAAAAAGGAAGCGGGAGAATTGAGCGACCAAGTAAAAGGAACAAAAATGAAAAATAAAATAAGAAAGCGAAAAGACAAAACACCGTTGTCAAAGAGAGCCAAAATTAAAGGAAGAAATGCCAAACTAAGGGCATTAGAATTCAGGCAGTAAAGAAGTAACTATTAATATCCTCCATGTTGATATTATAACGAACATTATCTTCAGTCAGTTAAGGGATGGATAATGTGCTTAGTTTGTAAAAATCCCCATTGTAGCTGCGCGAGTATAAACGATGATGATCGCGATACGATCAAATTATCACATATGTTAACCAACGAAATTTGGTAACCTGCTGGCAGTCCGGTTTTTGACCAAGGCGTAGCTGTGAATCTGCGTTACTCAAAGTAGTATCTGATATATCTGAGGCACTAGCCAAAGATCATATGGCCATATTAGTACTCCTTGACTTTAGTAAGGCATGATTAAATCAATCATGGCCTGCTCCTCTTCAAACTGCGCCAACTCTTCAATTTCTCAATCACAGCTATCACATTGATAAAAAATTTCCTTTTCTCCAGAACCCAGTCTGTCAATGTTTCTGACATTCTTTCATCATCCCAAACTCTCAGCTGCGGTGTGCCTCAAGGTTCCGTTCTCGGACCACTTCTCTTTTCGCTTTACATTAGTGAACTACCCACGGAACTTCTTAATGGAACAGTTCATCTGTATGCTGATGATGTTCAGATATATTTAGATAGGTCAATTGGGCTAATTGAGGACTGTGTTGAACAGTTAAATGACGACCTGGTTAGAATTGGTGAATGGGCCAAACGTAACCAGCTTATACTCAACCCCAAGAAAGACCACTTGTATGCCAGTGTATCGAAGAAGCTACGACGTTTGAGACTTATCTCCAATCAAGGTAAACAACACCATCGTACCTTATGTCGATTCTGTTAAGAATCTTGACGTTGAGTTAAATAGCTCCCTCACTTGCTGTAATCATGTCTCTAATATGATTAGAAAAATTTATTCCTGTCTGAGAATGTTGAGATTTTCTGCCAACATGTTGTCCCGTCAAATGCGCATGGTACTCTCAAAAGCTCTTATATTACCACATTTCAATTTTGGAAGTTTAATTTTTCCGAAACTCGATTCACAATGTCAGCGCAAGCTAACAGTAGCTAGCTATTAATGACACTGTTCGATTTGTTCACGGTTTACCCAGAACATCTCATGTGTCACCTTACACTAACTCATACCTAGGTTGTACACTGGATGTGTATCTAATGGAAAGAAGATTAAAATTTTTATATAATTTGGTATATTCTAAGAAGCCTGAATATCTGTGTGATCGTATTCAGTTCCTATGTTCATCACGGCACCGCAACCTTTTATTGCCTCACTTTCGAACTCAAATTGGCGAGCGATCTTTCTTTGTGCAAGTTATACGCAAATGGAATCGTCTACCCAAAGAGCTAGTTCCGCTAATATATTCGGCAGGCGTTTGACTTCGATCTGCTTACCTTGATATCTATATTTTTCTTGATAGTATAAGTGGATGCGCGTTTATGCTTTGTTACTCTACGTCTCAGTCTTTCTTTAATTTAGCTTTCTCAGTCTATAATTTTTGTTTTAGATTTAGATTTTTCAGTAAGCAATATTCATTTGTTCTTCATTTTTTTTTCTCACTGTATTTTTATATATATATTTAATGTATACTACTTCTTGTATCTCTTTCCTTATAATTTGCATTGCTTATTTATTTATGCATTATTAGAGCTAGTTAAATATTCCGACATTCGTAGCCTCAGTGTATGTCCTATGTATAAGATCTTAAAATCTTTTGTACAAAAATAGTAAATAAAGTTAAAGTTAAAGTTATAGTCTGTGCGTTGTGCGTACGAGGTAAATGATCAACTAAAGTTCTAAAATATTGCTTTATTTTTTTTAACCTATAGCATTATATCCGATATGTGGGGTGAAATGATCATTTTGACATTTTTTATATTTTGAGTTTTTATTATTTAGTTTGTGAAAATACATCTTTTGTTTTTTTTTTAATATTGAAGTTGTAGCTAGCATATGGTCTCTTGTCTTGCTTTTGAAATTTGGGAACAGACAGAGTATATCATTGCTTTCGACAAAAACAATTAATGGCGAAGCCATCAACATCTCCAATACTTATACTATGAAGCAATACTTATAGGACGGAAATCGGTTGGATCGTTAGAAGCAGAGTTCTTCGCCAGCGGTAATACTACAGAATTTTTACACTTACGAAAAAATGCGGAATACGTAAGACAAGAATTGAATATAACATAAGAAAGAACTACATACATATAACTGAAAGGAAAAGCACAAAAAATCTGGGTAGAATATATTCATAATTAGTGGCATCTGACTTGATACAATCGATGACTTCTAACACCTCGCAAATTGTTCCACATCGGTAGCTGCAGTTCTACAAAGCTTAAATGAGTTGCATTAGCATTCTTCCCTCTTTATCTAAAGTGATGGAATATCTTATGCGGGATCAAATGTTGGGGTTTTTGGAGGGCAATTCCATTCTGTTTGAATGACAGTTTGGTTGTCGTGCAAAACATAGTTGTATGATGACTCTTTTGAGGATTATCGATGATATAAGAGAGAATATCAGCTCTGACATGCTCGCTGTTCTCACATTATTATAATTTTCGATACGGTAAACTATGTATAACTTACTTTGTGGAAAGCTCCGTACTGAGGAAGATTTTATCCATAAAGCAACGAAACTCGTTTTTAGTTCTCTCACCACCCGCAAAGAACGTATCTCGATTAACAATTATGAGTATGAAGGGTTGCCTTTGACTTCTGGCCTCCCCCAAGGTTTTGTGGATGTACCTCTCCTTTTGAGTCCATTCATTTAATACACTACTCAAGTGGTGCCCTTCGTCAAGATCCACCTTTATGCTGATGAAGTACAGGTTGGCGGTGATATTGATTGATGCCAACAGGTTGGACGTGCATATTGGTTTAATTAATCTGAACCATACAGGTATATATATCTCGATGGTCAGTTGCAAACGATTTAAAAATTAATACGTCTAAATCCAATGCTATTCCTATTTATAAATCCACTTCTGATGTTAGTCACCTAAGTCAAATTTCTCTAAATTCCACTTCCATTCAATTGGTAACTACGACTAGTAATCCCGGTGTCATCGTCAATAGGACCCTAACACATAAATTACGTGGTTGGACGTATTTACGGATGTCTGAAACCACCGCAGGCTACTCATTTGAGACTGGTTAAATGCTTAATTATCCCATTATAACGCCAACGTTTTTCATTGCAAATTTTATTCTGTCTCTGAGAGGAGATTAACAGTGGTATTTAGTTCTGCTGTTAGGTATGTGTTTAATCTTTGCCTATACAATTAAGATCTGAAATTTATTGCCTATCAGTATATATAAATAAAAAATGTCGTTTAGGCAGGCAGAACCATCAAAAGCAGTACTTAGATATTTAAGCACAGACAAGAAATACGAGCTCTTCTCACACATCACTTTCTTAGTACTGCCATTGATATCCGGGTATGAAAGAAATTCCTACCCACTATTTGGCCAAATTTATACTGTCAAAAAAACAAGAGGGCATGAAATTAATCCAGGAGAGCGTGTTGTCAAGGTATTGTGACATATGTATAAAAACAGAGGTAGAAGTATCGCTATGGAATATGGATAACTTTTTTATGATACTGCCGCTAGCTTGACTTTTGATGTCATAGAATCTCGCTGTAGTTAACACACTATATATACCCTCGAAAATGTTTGCTGATAAATCACGGGGGCCACTGTTGGCTCTGTTTACATATAGTACAGACTAAACTACTATTTGCTCATACGTGGCACAAAAAAAAAACAATAAAAAAAAAAACCAGAAATTATACACTACTACAACAGTGTAAAAGGTGGCCTTGACGACATGAATAAAATGGTCACACATTATTCTACAAAGCGGAAAACAAAACGATAGGCATAGCTTTGTTTAATAATATGATAGATATAGCTAGCCTTGCAGCCTGCATACATCCGAGAATAACCCTATGTCTATAAGGAGCACCGATAGCTACCGTATCTTTCTGAGGGATCTGAGAAAAGAGCTGGCAATATCATCCATTGAGAAACGACCATAAAATCGTCGCGTCTTCGAACACATCCCGACTAAGTCTGGGATTGAATGTATGCTGGGAAACACTTTGCATTGCTCCGGTACAGCACATGGAAATACTAACAATGCAATCTTTACGTTTGTGTCCAGAGTTCAAGTTACATCGTAAAAGGTAAAAAATATAACGTTTTGTGCTTTTTTCAGATTATATGTGTCATTTTGATTAATTTGAAGAAGAACTGGTGGCTCAGTTCGATATATTGCGCCTTTCATGTGAATTTCCATTAAAATATTTACGATTGGTACATTTGAACCACGTCGCTCACATACGGATTTAGCATCCCTAGAAAGTGGAAAAAGATATATTATTTGCAAAACAAGCACACTATTTTGCTTTTGTTAATATTTAAAAATAATTAATAAAATTTACACATATCGTGAAAATCTTTAAGGTCACTCTAAAGTCCAGTCATGCTTATACTAAATGTAGTCTCCATGTATGTCATTCAAAGATAAAATAAATTAATCGGAACTAAATGGGTGCCTTGTGGAACTCCAAAGAGGCATATGAGGAGCAGAAAAGTATTTTGTTGCTTCGAGTTCGTTATGCATTTCTTCGTTTGTTTCAGCGCATTCAATCTTCTTAAGGTCTAACTTGTGTTGATATGCAATATGTGGTATTTTTTTGATCATACAAAACACAAACACAATTCCACTGTCCTCAATACTTTTATATAATGTCCTGGCACCTAAATTAAACTGACCTTATAAATTTTAACAAATTTCATCAAGGCAATAAAACAATCTCCGACCAGCTTAGATTTATAGGAGTTTAACACTTTAGAGTACACCTGGCTTTACCACGCATACCTTTTTCAATGATTTCACGAACTTTGTATATTGTGGATCTCTGCCTAATAGATAATTGATGAGATGCCAAGTACATTAGCCAGCCCTTATTCCAATTCAAAATCATTATCGATCTAGTGTCATAAGTTTGGGGAGCGGGCTCTAAAACATCTGTGTATTCCATACACATGTACACACACATCAAATGAATATTAAATTGCATAAATTTGTCTTCTGTTGTTGAGCTCGATTTCAATTAATCAAGGAAACTGCATACATCCTACTCGTAGCGTAAGTTTAAAAGTAACACAAGATTTTATACTTTCTTTTAAATTCATGCCTCAAAATCGTATATATTCATAGCACAATCAAATCACAAAAGAATCACCAAAGACTATGTAATTTACGTGCAAAATTGCAGTAAATGCTCAACCATAAGGCCAATTGGGAGCTGGCATGCAATCATAATATTTCTTTTGTTTCTAAATATAACTCCAACAAAGTTTAAAGGTAAGCAGCACTCGTGTATACTCGTAGAACTTTGAGCCTGAAGATATGGCTAAACACGATTTGCACTACAAAATTAATGTGCGGAACTGGGCTATGCTATGCACAGTGAAGTTTTCAGCTTATATTAAAATCGATAACTGCTTGCTTTACAGGCAGAGAACTATTTTGAAATAATTTTCGAATACTTCTGATCAAGGACTTAAACGGTTCCAAATAATAGTGTTTGGCTTTAAAGTACAATTGCATGCAAAATGTGAATATATAACATTTCGGGTTTCGCCATTTATTAGGAACGATAAATGTGAGTACATGAACATAACGTAATTATAATAGTTCCGCTAAAATAGCCTCGGGAGGTATTCTATTTTGCAGTACCCGCACACAGCTAATGACGGTTAATTTTGACTGAGGCAGAATTAGAATTCAGCGAATTATTTGAATATTCTGATACCAACAAAATCGGTCCTTGCTTTCAGAAAATCCGAACAATAAGGGATAGTAGTAGGGGTAGTAATTTATGAAGAATAATAATTAGTACAAAGACCTAAACTAAGACATAATGATTATAATTTTCCATGTGTGTCATTATAGCTAAGTTGTTCGAAATTTTCCTTTGAGTTATTATTATTATTATTTATTGGACTGGCAAAACGTACACAAGATTTTACAATCTTTTTAGTACAAAAAATTATGGAACTATATCTAAAATTAAATTAAAAACCTACAGAAACTAAGCAAAAATTGCAATTGATTAAAATAACTGAAAAAGTATACTACTAAAAAAAACAGAGACAGAAAAATTAAAAATTAAATAAAAAGAAAATTATAGCTGATATACATGAAATAAAACAAAATATTAAACAGTATTGAATATTAAAATTATAAAAATTACGTAAGTGTGAGCTACGCTGTGAGACTGGATAACAACATGAAAATGGGCAAAATTAATTGAAAGCGTGGAGCCTCATAAGATCCTTAAAAGCACTGACAGATCGCGCGTTCTGATAACTAGGGCGAAGACTATTACAGAGACGGGCTATCTCGACAGGATAAGAGACCTCCATTACTGATTTATGAAAACGGGGTATTACCACATTGTGATTACGTTCCGAAGCTGTGTGCTGAAAAAATTCACGCAGATAATGCGGTTTGTTTGTGCGTAATAAGTTATAAAAGTGAATCAGTCCTCTTTGCTTTAGAGAATCAAGTATTGAGCAACCCAGCAATTTTGTACGGTACGGTGAAACATGGTTAAACCTACGAAGTCCATAAATGAAGCGGATACAATCATTAAAGGCAACTTCCGTCTTTCGAAGACAAACGTTATCGAGTCTAGGGTAAATGATTAATGAAAGGCAACGCGTATAAATGTCAACAACTTTGCATTCTTTTCAGAACAACCTGTTTGCTACTATATCAATTCTGCTAGCTATTTATACCTGCAGTTTCCTCTCATGCTAAAAAACCTCACATAAACAAAAAAATGTGTCTGCCTTCACTTAATTTAGCTTACCAAAATTCCCATTTCAATACTTCTGATACTGCTACGCATCCATAGTATACAGGGTGATTTGAATTAATTTTGCACCAATGCAAGAAATTATAGAAGATGTCGATGGGAGCAGAAAGTTCTATAATAAAATTCATCATTTGGTATAGGTATATGGGTCGAAGGAGTTACAAATTGTTCATCATATTTAGGAATCACCCTTCAGCCCTTGAATAACACAACCTCTATAAAATTGGTTTCTAAATTTTAGATAAATTTTTTCAAAGCAGTAAGCATACCTATCCAGTGACTATGACTTAAGGTTTATTAACAGAAGAAAATTTAAAATGGGACTGGGATTGATCCCTAGGATACCCCAGTCTAGAGAGTTGTGTGATTTAAGATACAACTTTCCACTTTCACGACCTTTTCTTTTCTTTCGCCGCAGGGGGACGAAAAATTCCAAGCAAGGAGGTACTGTACTGTACTGTACTGACCTGTTCTGTAGGAGAAGCTATAAAGCTATAAAAGTCGAAGGAAACTAGGTAGGAAAAAATTCCGCAGGGCCGTGTTACAGTGGGATTCAAGTTCACAACGCCTAGGATGGTAGTGAATATGATTATCAACTGAGCTACCGATGCAACTCCAAATAGCGATATACGTAAGAAGCTTGAGATGTAAAAATATAAGCCAGTCTTCAAAATAACGTAGATGCACAGAAACGATACACTAAGAAATATTTATAGAATTGTTTAAAGGAACTACATTTAACAGAATATCGAAAAATCGTGTCACGGAAAGACGCTGATTCGAATACACCCGAATATTTCCATTTGGAATTGGATTTATGTAATCGATAAAATTTAAAAATAGATCGAAACATTTGGTTTTTAGAAATTGTACATTTAGTGAAAATCAAAACTTTTCTAAGGCAACATTGCGAAGGATTTGATCATTTTATCCATCCGCAAGCTTAATTAACATTTTTAATAAAATTATACTGATATGATGAACCATATCATACTTCGGCACGATAGATCTAAATCTTTTGCACGGAGCACAAAATGTCGAAAATCGAGTTAATCCTTTTAATGGTCCTCAGGCTCGCCGTTATCTCAACAGACGAATCTTCTTGTGTAGATGTCTGCAGACTATTGGATGCTAGTCGTAACAAACTTTATCTCTCGCGCTCTGTTGTAGCTCATATTTTACTGCTCAAAACTAATTTAGTCCATGATTTTCAGGATTCTAAAAAAAAAAACTAACTGTTTCTTTCTATTATACATATTTAAATTCACTGTAAAAAGAGTAAAGTTAATAGCCTACAATGGTTTTATATAAAAACAAACACAATTCTAAGCTCTGATAATAAATGGGGGCTAAGCAGTTGTCATGCTTTTAAAAGTGTACAACGCTACAAAATGCAAAAAGACTAAAGTGATTAGTATCGTTAGGACATAAAGTTTATTCATCCCAACAATTACTCATCTCTCACACTGCCATTTTTGAAAGTAGAGAAAATTGTGTCCTTTCTTAAAGGTATTCCACGGAATTATCCAGGGGGTTAACCAGTTAGCTCTCACATTTAGCAAATTTTTTTTTTATTTAAAAAAAAATTACAACAGCACAAGATTATTTTTCTATCAATTATGGGTATACAATTTACCATCCTGCGAAATTTCCCATTAAAGTTAAAGTTTATATATTTTTTATATTTTAAAATTATGTAAAATTTGCCAGGTTTGACCAAGTTGGCAGAAAATTGGTTTCCAATCACTTTTCGATCGTCCAAATGTAATGTAACAATTTCTGTCATGGACGTTGCCGTTTTTGAATTTTTATAATTTCCAAATCTGGTGGCCTCGTCCGCCCTTGTTTGAGTGGGGTACAATAGACCAAAAGAAACTTAATTCACCTGTGGACAACACCAATCAAAATTTTTCATTATTTATATTTAATTCATCTTTTATACAAACAAACTTACTATGCACTAAAATTTTACCTAAGAGTATATATATATCACGACAACTCAGTAGGTAGCCGAGTCCTTCCAACAATTAGACCAGCTAACGTCAAGATGTTTGCCCGTAAAATTTAATATCGGTAGTGGATAGAATTCTGTATAATTGCAAAGTGGGAAACCACATATTTGATCGCTCTTTGAACTGCTGCCATTTTACATATTACACTAATTCCAAGGCAGCTGAAAGTTCATTAAAAACATAACCAACCCCCATCAGAATCCCTCCCTTAGGTATTTTATTTTTTTATAATTATATTTTTTTTGTAGCTTTTCCTGCTGAGGTGAACCCTTTGACTTTTGTAATTATTTTTAAATTAACACAAAACCGTGTTCTTTTTAAGTAATAATAAAAAAATAAAAATAAATGTTGTGGGATCAGTAGAAGTTCCTTGCACAAGTGGAAACACAACGAGTTGCTTGCTTTCTGGTTCCGTGCTCTGTTTATAGTTCACTTAACTTTAAAACAATAAAAGTAGACGATGTGTAAAAATTTAATGAACTACTTCACATACACATACATATAAATACGTTGTAGGCGATTTGTTTTTCCACCCATGAAATTCATATTTTCCACACTTCTTACGACATCACTGCTGTTGATGAAATTTTATTTTTATTATTCACCAGTTTTTGTTTGTGCACGGAAATTGTGAAAACCGATGGTGAAAACGTACCTACATGTTTCGCTTCAAAGTGAATATTCTAAAAAATAAAAAAGAAATAAAAATTCCAGATCAAGAATTATGTGTTTTTCCTTTTTACTGTTTTAATCCCTTTTATGCTTTCAATTAATTCGACTGGGTTTAATAAATGAATTGAAGCCGTCTAGCAATAAAATTAATAGTGGAATCTGTATGCGTATAAGCCACTGATATCCAAGGGTTGGCGCTACGGCCCAATGAGACCACAAAATGGCAAATAAGGGTGCGTTGAATTGAAAAGAAAGAAAATGAAAGACCACTTAAAAGCAACAAAGACTACAAAACGATACCTTTTGAGAGATATTCAATTGGTAGAAATTAATGGTGCCTATTCACGAGAACACGAAATCTGACAGAAAATCCCGGGATTTGAACAGCTCATTACTTCGTTTAGGATACTACCAGATTGCTTTCTGTCAAAAGCATCATTTGTAGCAGACAAAAGGAGTTAATAATAGAGCAAAATGGTATTCGAACCTTTACTGATATTTTATTCCTTGGTTTTTAATCCTTAATTTTGTACTCCAGAATTTTGTATTCTGAGATATTAATTTTCAAAATTTCCAGGCTTGTATAATGCGCACTTTAAAAGGAGGTATTCGTGATTTTGATGGAACTGCAACAATATAATTTGTTCAAGTCACGGAAAAAACGCAGAATAATTTTGGAATACCGTATTGATAAAATTCCGTATTACAAGATTCCAAGAATCTGCAAAAAAATTCTCAAATCACAACATTCCAGAGGATAAAGTCGCGAAAAATACCGTAAGAATGAAAAAAAAATTAGTTTAATAAAATCGTAAGACATTTAAGTATTTTGGTCTTATCGACATGGTTTTTCGGAATTTTATTTTCTGGAATAACATTTTCTGGGATTTGGTATTTCATATTTAAAAATTCGAGATTTAGTACCAAAGGTAGAGTTCTATAGCAGTATTCTGTCATTTCTTAGAATTTGTTTTGGATTTGACTATTTAGTAATAAACCTGATTTAAAAAAATTAATTCGACTACATACATCAACTTCTTTAATCAGAATTACGCTTTCAGTAGAAGCAAATAGCTAATATAATCGAAATCTTTCATTTACAAGATTATATCCCGCTTTTGCCACTGAAAAATCTCAACATTTTCCGGCATATCTAGGATACATAATGGAAGATTTATAGCAGCCATAGTCTTTTGGAAGTCTTATACATGTTCACTTTATTTCAATATCAGCGAAACTATAACTTATTCATCAAGGAAAGCATCTTACATAATATATAGAAGCAAGCAAAAGCCTTCAACTAACCTCTTACAATTGCCTTTTAGTAAGAAATACATTTGTTTTGCCTGCTCAACTGAAAAAATCGAAACAATACTAAAATTGCAGCCATCATTAAATCATTGCGACAGATTCGGGCTAGAAGAAATTGCAGTATCGATTCTTGAAAAGTGATCTTTAATGAAGACATATGCGGGTGAGTGCCATTGTTGCAACGGCTGCGATTCATCTTTCAAGAAAGACAAATACAAATTCCCTGCAGTATTTCTAGAGTCTAATTGTTTTGTTTTTGAAGCTGCACAAATGTACGAAAGAATGCTGTAAGAAAGGAGACTATTGTCAAAGTGAATTATTTTATAAGGAATCAATACATTTGAAGAGCAATTGACAAAAGGACAGAAATTCTTTATTTAATTAAATTAATGTCCAATCGAGGGCTTTCTGGGTATCTTTCCAAGTATCTACTTCGAAAATTTGAAGTAATTAAAATAAAAAAAAAAAAATGTCTCCAACCCATTGACTTGTGGTTTACGCAGTGATAGACCCATGTATATGCATACAAGGGTACAGACAAGATTCTTTTGAACTGAATTATTTACAGGTTATAATTTTTCTCTTCCTTTTTTGATGTGAGATTCCATTTAAAAAATTGTATCAGGCGATTTTCTGGAGAGATACCTACACAGTTAGATGGAATAATTTATAAACCCTAATCTCGCCCTTGTCACGTAATTCGAGAGATTACGAAGACGAGTTTAGATATCTAATTAGTGACAAATGCACTCACCAAAGAAACGTGTACAAATTATTTTTAATTGGAGCAAATTTAAAAGAGGGACGGAAAAAGTCATAATTTTTAATTACAAGCCATGACAGGTTCTATTTTTTTTTCTCTAATGGTGGGGAATCACTACTTACGAACAACATGAAATGAAGGTATAAATACGATTTGTGTGCGCCTCTTTACGAAAAAAAAAATATATGCATATATAGGAAAGGTAGATTGCCATCTTGAAGTATAATGAAGGATAGTTTCATTTATTACTTGGTATTGACAGAAATAAAGTAGCCACGTTAAAAGCATTATGCTTCAATAAAGTTTTTGATTTTGTCAATTTTATACTTAGTGCCTATAGTTTTTTTTCCTGGCGGAACTATAGGTGAATATAGATAATAGAGGAAATGATCTTATTTCGAATTGAAGCCGTGCCACATGCGTATTGAGTAACAATAGTGAGCCAAATCTCAATAAAATAAATGTGAGCGTTGCTCAGGACGGAATGTAATTTCATTCCATTTATTTATTTCATAAATTTCCCATTCGTGTTGTTACTTACTAGATAACCTTTCAGTAGATAAATCCGATCCATCATATCACGAACAACTGACGAAGCCGACCCATATTAAATGAGCATAAGTAAAACATCCGAAAAGTGATGGTTTCTAGCAGGCCGCCGCAAATCCTATTTGAAGAATTTATTTTTAGTTCGAGTTATTTTTATAACTGAATTCATATTTAAGCAATCTAAGAGAGGTGGTCCAAGGAAGACTATCAGGAAAAGTTTCGTTGACTATAATGCCCGATTCATTTTGGCATCATCAGTATAATAACAAAAAAAGTACAAAAAAGATTTTTTAATGCCCGAATCAAAATCTGAGTAGTGGGTAATCAAAAAATTCCACACACACTTAAAACAGCCTAGATTCAAGAAAACTTTATTTGGAAATCGACATAATCTGGAGCTGTCTAAGGCGTTTGCATTGAGTCTTATGATTGGGTTACAGATCCACAGAATTTTAAAAGCTGTAGATGGCGCCACATATACCAAAAATATATTTTAAAATATTTATATATGGAAATAGTAGTATGATGAAAATCGCTAACAGAGGCAACAATGATGAAAAATCGTTAGTAGTGGGCATTGTCATCCGAGGTAAAACAATTTTCTGCAAAGTCAGTAATCTTGAAGATTTTAGGTAAAATGAAATGAAATCACAAATAGCTATTAAGAAACGGAATGTAAATGTCTTGAGTTAATAAAAAAAAAAAACAAAACAAAAATTTCCAGTCAAACACGGAGGCTATTTGAGAAGTCCGCTATACTTTGATAATAGATGGCGCTCAAATTTTAAGAGCAATTTTATTTTTGACATTTGAATTTTATTATTAGTTTTAGACACAAAGTAAGTCTGTGAAATAAAAAAAATTAGTATTCAACTGGAAAGTGGATAAATTTGGGCTTTTTTTGCTATTAATGGTAAGAAGTGAGTTTTGCGTAGATCAAGAATTGAATCGAAGCAGTTGAATGAACATGTTCAAGCTCAATCAAAGTGAATTTTTGCGGAGACTATTTAAGCTCCCAAAATGAACGAGCAGTTCAAATCAAATAGTGAAAATGTCCCATCAACCGATTGGTTCATTTTCAAGTTTTCAAAATTCAACCGGGTTTTACATAGGGAGAAACATGGTCATATCGCCTCAGATCGTATACGAAGCGAACAGCCGAATTGAACGCGACTGTGATTTTTCTCTGCGAGAAGGAATCCGGCTGGCAAAACAATTCACATCCGTAGGTTATTAAAGTAGCAATAACTTTTTTCACTAACATGAGCCAGTAACGATAGAAGCAACGGAAAGCTTACGAAGCGTTTCGTAAATCTTGGATACAATACTGTTGACATGGTCAGACCACGTGAGTGTAGTGTTAAAAATCATGCCAAGATTCCTTATCGACCTGCTGTATGGAATGGGAGTTTTATCTAAGATCACATCAGGAAAGTCTCTGATGTCGAGATTATTTCTATATAAAAGAATTGCTTTAGATTTTAACGGGTTTATAGAAGAAGCTTATTCTGTAGTGCCCACAAAGATATTAATCTAAGGTCTTCATTCAGTCTGCATCCTCCATCAATGCACGTGATCTTGAAATATATAGCTGGCAATCATCAGCATACAAGTCAAATTAACAATTCAAAATGACTGAAGAAATATCATTTATGACAAAACATGACAGACAAAAGCAAGGGCCCGAGGATTGAGCCCTGCGGAACACCACTACATACAAGCAAAAATTCAGAGGTATACTCACCATAGCAGACCTTTTGCTGGAGGTCTTTCAAATATGATCAAATATGCCTGCAAGCACCACTAGAGAAATTAAACAATCTCTTAAGCTTGTATATGAGTAGCGAGTGATTAACTTTATCAAAAGCCTTGGAAAAATCTAAAAGAGAAAGACTAGTTATCATATCAGAATTCATAGACAAGGGAATATCATCAGATATCTTTAGTAGGGATATCGTACAACTGTGTTTAGGTTTAAATCCAGATTGCAAATTGGACATTAGGTTATTTGTGGCAATATACGTAAGTATTTGCTGATGTATAAGCCGCTCAAAAACCTTGGAAAAGAAAGATAAATGGAGATGGGTCGGTACTCCTGGGGATTCTGTTTAGGATTCTTAGGGATAAGGATGACCTTGATATTCAGGGTACATAGATGTGAGTATTATAGTGTTAAATATATACATCAGTTTAGATAGAATAATAGGCAATAACAGTTTAATAAATTTGCGATGTATATTATGAAGACCAACAGCATTTGATGTGGCCCAGAAAACGGCTTTAAGAGCTTTCTCTGGGTCGACCTGTGCAAAAGAAAATCCATCATAAGATGAATCAAAATTAGGAATTCCAAGAGCATCCGATGGTGCATCCGTCACTGTACCAATTAAAATGTTATTGAGATCATCAAGGTCAATATCTATATATGGATTACAAGATCTATTGAGACCAAAGTTCGTAAGATTTTGCCATAATAATAGTAGGAAGCTTGCTATAGCAAAGTAGCGCCTTTTAGAATATTTAATCTCCAGATTTACAGCATTGCGCAAAAGAGGATAAGCCTCCCAGCACTCTAGTGGTCGAAAACATATCCACTTCCGTAAGCAATATTTATCTGTAGGATTACTGTCCAAATCCGAGATGTACGCCAGGGGCAGTTAGTGTCAGCAATATAGTGCGTCTTTAGAGGAACATATTTCTCAAACAGATAATTTATGAGATATTCAAAATAATATATCTGTTCATGAACGGATGTTGTTCGGCGGAGACATTCCCACTGGAGCTCAGATGCTCCACCGAAAAGAGAGCCGCAACCAATTGCATTGAAATTTCGATATGTGAATACATGGGATTCACTACTCCCGCTAAGATCAATATCATAAGTTAAAAATATCAAATTATGCTTTGCGAATGCTGAAAATGACAGCTGATTTTGATATATCACCCAATTTGGGTCGGCTATAAGAAAAAGATGAAGTAAAATGGAAGATGTTGATGTGAAATGAGTAGGAAGAGAGTTTATTAAAGATAAACTATAAGAGCCAATTATTTCATGAACAGGATTGCCGCTATTTGTGTTATTCAACATGTCCACATTTAAGTCTCCTGCTATTATAATTTGTTGGTAAGCATGACAGACAGCTGCAAGAAAATTGTTAAGAGGACTAAATTAAGTTGAATGAGGAGGCCTGTATACAGAACCCAATAAGCGTTTATCATTACCGGCAAATATTTCAACAAAAATATATTCTATTTCAGCACCAGCATTAGAAAGAGAAACAATACGGCCACGCAAAAAATAGCTACTCCTCCACCAGTACGATTAAAACAATCGTTGCGAAAAAACTTATAACCAGAAAGAGCAATAATCTCATCGGTAATATGAGCCTTCAACCATGTTTCTGATATGCATATTACGACTAATAAGGAAGCATTGAAAGCCTCTTCAAACTCATCGATCTTCGGCAATAAGCTCTGGGCATTAAAGTGGCATATCCGTAAAACATTGTGTTTTGGCACAAAATATCCAGCAAAATTCGAGAGTTATTTATGCCACTAGGAGCCGGAATACTAGACTATTTCATTATAACTCAACTACTAGCTGTTAAGAAACGAATATATATATATACTTATCTAATAAAAGAGTGAGCAGCGGAAATCAGGGTCAAGAACTGACTAAATTCTATGTATTCATTACACATAGAACTAGATAAATGATCAAAAACCATTTAGCAATATTTAGCAAGTGTGTTAGCAAGAAAGTAAGTAGTAATAAAAGTTTAGAAAAAAAATACTTAGGCAGTACACTAAAGAGTTCAATTCACAGATAGCAATTAATAGTAAGAAGAGGAAAATTCATAAAATATTAATAGTATAGGAGCAGGGGGGGGGGGGCTAGTTGTAACAATTTTTAGTTTTTTCAATGGGTATCTTCATGATGAAGCGCTTATAAATGAGAGGACGTCTATTCAGGTATCAATTAGAATGATAATTGGGCTTAAGTTAATAACAAATGCTTGTATAAAGGACTTTTAGTGAAAGTGGTAGCATGTTACAACTTACACCGTTCTCGCGGCAAGTTGTAACTGGTGTGGGGCAAGTAGTATCAACATAATAAAACAAAATATTTGTATGATTTTTAGGCATTTATTGTAAATCAATGTAACATAAATTTTGGTCATTGAACTTGTATAGTTTTAAAATATACCTAAATCAAATGGCGTCTCTACATTCAGTCTTCATCGAATCACAGTTCACACAAACGTATGAAACTGGATCGCCTTTTACATACACATTTATCATGTGACCACAATTTGGAAATAAAACATTCGAGCCATTCCACTCCGTCAGATCACCTGTATTCTTCTCCCCAAATCAAACAAAACCACTCTTCTGTTTTTGAATCTGATTCGTCATGCAAAACCCTTTTCTTCACTTTATAAATCTTTTGTTTTTCGGTCGATTTTCCTTTTGTCATGCCTTTACCATTTCCCTTACCTTTTCCTTTTTTATTTTCTCTATCTTCTTGATTCTGTTTCTTTTTTTATTTTCTCTTCGAATTCTATTTCTAACGCTTCTTTTTCTGGAGTATCAGTCAATATAGCGGATTTTCGCTTCCGTCCACCTCTGTTGTATTCTTTCCTAGGTGGAGCTTTAGGTAGTGATCTGATTTTTGAGGGTGAAAAATATAGTGATCTTTTTTGGATCCCTGACGGTACTGGAACTGGTTCACTAGCTTTTTCACCAGTCAGCTGGTTAATAACATCAGTGACGCTTATGCCCAACTGCGGAGCAGATTGTAGCAATTTGGGGTCTTCGAGATCAAATGCAAGTCTCCTTCACTTTGAATCGAAGTAGATTTTTGTGCGAGAAATTCTGTAACAGGGTTAGGACGATCAGCAACAAAAGCGGGCGCAAAGTCAGAATCTTGAAACGTATTTGTATAGAAAGGCTAAATACTAGTTGCTCTGGAACCACTTATGATGTTGTTCGGGTTCATAACTAGTGCCAAACTGTCTTTCACTATGACGGTAATGTCATAAATGGTCACTAGCGTTCCTCTTTCTATGGACGCCATCGCACGAACTTGCTTTTGACCACGTGCAGCGACGATTTTTTTTTTTTTTTTTGGTTTCTGGACGGTTGTGATTCCTGTCTCGTCCACGTTCCAAATACGAGAAGCAGGAATGTTGTGTTTTTGTAGAATCGTTTCATACTTTTGAAAAAAATCTGTCATGTTAGTTTTATTGAACGATGTTGCTCTGCTAAGCGACGTAGCTTCTGGCGTCCAGAGTGATAGTCTTGGATTTTTTTCCATGAATTTCTTAAACCAATCTGGTCCAGCCATACCAAGACGGAGGGAGGTTTTTAACGCCAATAGCTACAGCACCCTGGTAAGCTAGCTTTTTAACTTCTGATGGAAGCAATCTGAACTAGATATCCGCACGTTTAAGCAGATATACGGTAATTTCCTGTTCTTCTTCTGGCATAAATACTAACCTTGGTTTGGCGTATTCAACAGAAAGAGGCTAGTCGTTTTTCTTCTTTTTGATGTACCTAAATAGTGACACATGACAAAGGTCAAATATTGCAGCAGCTTTGCGTATTTTTGTTCCGTTGTAAGTAAGTAAAGGCATTTGGCCAACAGTGGAATATTATAATGCTATTAAAAAAATCTATTGTGTAACTACCTATATATTATGTATGTTTAATGCACTCGAAGAAAGTTCAGAGCAGAGTAGGGCAGCTCAACTTAGGTTAAATGTCAAGAGCAAAGAGCACAAAGGTGCAGGCAGCTCACAAATTTTCTGAGATCTGTCACCAAAAAGAACAATTGTTTGAATTAATGCATGATTAATGCAACGAAACCTTATTTTCACTTGCAATAACACAATTATTATTGAAATTATTCCACTAGAATAGTCCAGATTTTTATTTTTTCTACACAAAAAATGCAATTATTTGAATTGTTATCAGAATAATTAATACAATTTGCAGTTATCAAATGCCTGCTCTAAGTTACTCCTTCGAAAAAGGTAAAGCAGAAAATCTTGCTCTAGTTTACTCCAATTCACTTTAGAACAGCCTCACTGAGCACAGTTCAGTTCACTTTAGAGTACTTTATAGCAGTGCTCTGAATACATTAAACATGGTTTTCCGCTCTTTTCTGTACATTAAACGGATCAAATGACAAACATAAGCACTCACATAAAAACATGAAGGGGCAAGTTGTAAAGCCGTTGTAGCTGCGAATTTCTCCAATAGATTGCATTCTGAGACAATTTGGCTATTATCTCTTGGCTTACGACGAACAAGAACTCGTCCATTCCGAGTGTATACCGATACCAGTTGATTACGGTTTTTAAGACGTTGGGCTTCTCACAATATTGTGAAATTCCTATGGAATAATGGACAAAGCTACAAAAGACCCCAGCGATGCTGTCATCTCATCAATCCGTCCAAATAGTACACGGCGTTGTGCAAAATAGTTGTTTACAAAGGTGAAGGACTCCTCATTCGACAAAAATCTGTCCTCTTATCTCTATCTTTAGCTTTAATTCGACGACCATTTTATGAGCTTGAGCGATGGTTGCAGTTTTTAGCCATCCCGAATGTTTATCGTCATCCAAGCTTATACGGCCAATTTAGATTCAAGCCTGATAGCCTTTCAAAAACAAATATCTAATGACAGCTGAATACTCGAATTTTTCCATTTTCACAAAACACTGACATTGACCCACTCAAATGATTGTCAGAAATGGCTGAAATATCTTTGAGTATCTTTTAAAGCATGCGCAAACACATTCCCCCAACTTTTGTTCACAAGTGCTGCCATTTTCATATTGAGGTCGAAATCTTTTCAGACAACCCTAACAACGTAAGCTACTGAAAACTAAGCACACGCATTACATATGTCTATTTCCAAATATAGAATAAATGAATTTTTACAACTTTGTGGACTTGAAAATGGATTTCTCCACGTGTTGATGTAACCCCGGTAGCTCTCCAGTGGGAAAAAAGTCCTTCAATAGTCATTTTCAAGTGGCTTTACGTAATTTTAACTGTTTGGCCGCAGAAGTAAGTGTTTCATTTTAGTTTCGTTATGTTATCTTTTACAGCACTTTGTGGAAAGAATATAGCGAGCACTGCACTATTGCTGAAGCTACAAATGTTGACAAGATGTATTGCTTTCAATTGCAGAAAATAGAAGCTTGACGAAACAACCGCACTCTGCAACAGCACAGGTTGGCACGTAACAGAAAATAATTTTCATTCTTGTATGACATTTTTTTTTAATTTGCATTTTTTAAGTACTCTCATATCTTAGAAAAAGTCTATGAATTAATTTAATAGATTGATTCCAAAAGAAGTACTTTTTTGGAAGCATATCAGTAAATACTCAACGGAAAAAATTATAAGTGCTTAAAAAATAAGCAGATTTGAAGAGTTTATATCAGGTTACTGGTAGGCGCGCTGACAACCATTCTTGTGGTCGTGGATTTGAATCCAACATCGACCTTGTTCTGCGCTTTTCCTCCTGCCTATAGTCTTCTTTTGACATTTATAGCTATTTAGCTGGTTAGAACAATGGGACGCTTTGGCCTCCGTGCTTCGGACATTTCGTCCAATGCCTTAATGAAATGTTGATGTAGATTTAGTTTATTTATAACCGCGATTTAATATTTAATTTAACAAATACTGAAGAATAAATTCTTGTAAGACTCTAAATGGCCTATGAAAATGGACTGACTTCTAATTAGGTGGAAAACTGGAAGTTCCTGAAAAGAAAAGTTATAGTTTTAGGCCATGTTGTACTGTTGACTGAAAAAATTAAATCTGTTTTCTATTTCCCGCATTTTTGACCGCACCTCGACGTACATACTACAATGCGACAGGCACCGGTGAAATGAAAACGAGCACCACATCACCAGGAAGCTACTATCTAACTTCATCTAGGATATTTAACCAATCTCACTCTAAAATCTATTTCTTCTTGATTTTTTAAATTAGAAATAGTAAGAAACCAGTAAATTTTGTCATCCACAGTAAAATGTCGTATTTAACCTCAATCGATTTCAAATGAACCTTGACTTTTACAAATTAACTAGAAAGAAAAAAGAAAAAGGAAATGTATTTCTACCCAATTCTGCTCATATATTTAGTGCATCCAAAGAGAGATTCACATTCAGAGCTCATTGAAACATGAAATTGGCTCCCAAATTTAAAGTAATCGCTGGTCGGTGAGAGGGAATAGAGTCCTTTAATATACCGCAACACATAAACTTTATTCCATATATGCACTACAAATGTAGCTATTTTTGGACAGAATGCCAAAAGTAGAATAATCAAAAACTTTCACAGAATCTCGATGAAATAAAACTTGCTTAAATGTTCGCTACAATTTCAGAACACATCTCAAATCTGGGCAATCCAAAAGTTCTTGTGAAACTATGATCACATCACTGCTTCAGCTAGTCTAGAGTAGTTAGTAGGATGAGGGTCCTGCCAAAAACGCAGTGCTCAAAATGCAAATAAATTCATTTCAAATATTCATAGCTTGGCTACTTGCTATAAAGAAGGCTTTGAGGCTCGCAGGGATAACTTGTGCATGAGAAATACTTCTTCAGCTACTGACACACATATGTGCCTACATACATACATACAATGGTAACAAGCTACCCCTCTACTAGTATATATGTATATACACTTAAACCGATGGAGAGCTCGGCATAGCTACAATAATTGCACTTAACATTGCATCGGAATTAAAACACTTTAAAGTCAGTTGAGCTGAAATTGATTCCCAGACGAGAAATAATTAAAACTGATGCATAGCTACCGTTATATGTATAGCCTATGAGTTTTCCAGGTTGTATGCATTTGGGAGGTATATCGGAAGAGGTTTTCACTTCAAATCTCATACCGATTTTGTTCTGCGTTTAATTGGAGATAATTGAGTTAAAAGTTGCACTGGAAAGTTATCAAGGTAATGGTCACTCCTGGAGTTAGGAACGCAAACTGCAAGTAATTATGCAAAATTGTTACCGTACAAGTATAGGAAGGGTATAAAAGAGGTTAACCTGACCTGAATACGTTTTCGTAAAAGCCTTCTGCAGACTTTATGTTGTCCGAATTAGGTTTTAGTTGGGAAATTTTATTCATCGTGAAATTACAAATTTGAAATATGAATTTTATTTGATAATTAAAAAAAAAATCTAGTATTGGTCTCTTAACCCTTAACAGCCCACAAGTGTTTCGTGGACACTATTTTGCGTTATTGTCCTTATAAAAACTAAAGTATTTATTTCTATGAATCAATCTTTTACATATTCTATCTTAAATGTTTTACGAATCTAAACGTATAATGAAAATATTTAAAACATGGATTTTGAAATAAGTCTATATAAGTCCACCATCAACTTATTGGCATCTAAGTTCACTGTAGTGTAGACAGCAGGCAGTTTTCAGGGTTCATTGCTGTCCTGATGAGATCGCCCTGTTACTCCTGATCGAAACACCTTACACACAGTACCAATACTCCCAAAAATTTCTTTATGGAATTTTTGGTCTTCGGCCTTCAGGCCAGAAACTGACAGTACCTCGGTAATTGTTTTTTTTTAATTTTCTCTGCTCATATGCAGTAGGTTGAGAATTTCCTGTAGACCCATATTTTGTACGGGCGTCGAAAGAGTAAAAACTCATTATCACTTTCCACTTATGGATAATTTAATATTTATTGCTAATAAAATAAAATAGTAACTCATCAATCCATAAGTGTCCAATATACACAATAACAGTTTTCTTTGATTCGAGTCTGCAGGTAGATTGATTATTTTCATTTACGTATAATCATATCGCAATGGGTCGGCAATAGCCCCAGGCCTTTGTTTGTGTTACAATCGTAGGCTTTGAACCTGCCAAAGATAACCTACATTTCCGTAAATAAATAAGAAGGGGCGGAGCTTTCAGATTTTGGGCTCATAAAATGTTCCCGCGCTTTTGTGAAAACAGATTTTTCTGAATTATTGCTGTAATCCTATTAACGCACGTGCTTTTGTTTACATTCGTTTTGCTCTGAATAGATTAAGTGAGGTAAGCTCATGCTGAATTCTTCTTATTAGATTATCTTTGCTTTGTACTACTCAATGGTACGTCCTGGTCCGGCGAGGTATTTCGTGTCAGTGCTTAAATGTTTCTATCATAAAGCAGTCGTGCTCGTATTAGTTTATGTTATAAGAAATGGCTAAACGTCAACTAACACAGGACGAAATTCAACGTGCTTTTGATGAAAGTGACGACGAAAATATAACTGTGCGCATGGACCCGATAGCGATGATGAGCATTTTGCTATGGACAGCTGTTCTAAGAGTGAAAGTAATGTGACAGAATCAGCCTCAGAAAGCGATGATGAACAGTTACGGAGTGAGACTGATGATGTACCACTATAAAAATACTTCTCAATTGACTTTTATAAAGGCAGAGATGGAACAATGTGGAAATTAGAGCCCGACAAGCAAAGTCGAGCGCCCCGACACAACATAATTCACGGTGGTATTCATAAGGTGATTCTTCCTCCGGGGCAAGTTATAATAGATCCGATAGACAGTTTCAACCTCTTTTTCAACGATAACTTATTAGAAATCATAGTGAAACATACCAATACCATGAAATATACCAACAGACAAAATCGAAATATGCAAGCATTTATAGGTCTTTTATTGACTACAGGTGTCAATAAACAGGCAGGATACTGGGACCTGATCTTTGGAAATCCGATATATCGAGCTACAGTCGGAAAAATAGATTTGCTTCTATACTATACTACGATTCTTCAGATTTTATGATAAAAATACTAGATCTTTCAGAAAGTTGAAAGGAAAACTTGCACCTATTCGAAAGTTATGGAAGTTCGTTAACCAAAACCCAAAAAGTTTTATTTACCTGGAGGGAATCTCACTATTGATGAGCAGCTAGTAGCATTTCGAGGTCGAGTATCATTCAAACAATACTTACCCAGCAAACCTGACAAGTATGGCGTGAAAATTTGGTGGATCTGTGACAGCAAAACTAGCTACCCTCTATTTGGTATACCATATATTGGGAAAGAAGGACAAAACAGGGCGGAAAATTTGGCGTACAATGTAGTCAAGCAATTATGTGAACCATACTTCCGAAGTAACAGGAATATTACTTTTGACAATTATTTTACGAGTCTTGATGTTGCAAAATCTTTGGCTCAGAACGGACTAACAGTAATTGGAACAATGAGGAAAAATAAGGCTTGTATAGCTCAAATTTTTCAACCCAACAGAACTCGTGATATCGAATCTAATGTCGTTGGTTTTTCTAAAAATATGATATTGGTTTCGGGTATGCCAAGAAAGAACCGTGCTGTTATTTTGTTGTCTACGATGCATCATAGTAAAGAAGTAGATATGAGGAATAAGAACAAATCAGAAATAAATTTTTACTATAACTCCACCAAGGGAGGTGTCGATATGCTTGACCAGATGGTACATGAGACAGTTCGACGTAAAACAAATAGATGGCTGGTTACATTTTTTTCAAAATAGCATAGATGTTGTTGGCATTGCATCTCTAATTACATGGAAAAAATTATATCCTACTTGGAACCAAAGGTAACACCTCATATACGGAGACGAAACAAGAAAGGCCTATCGAGTTATCATTTAGCAGCCATGCAAGACATGGTAGGATAAAACCAGGGAGCTGTAATATCTGTAAGTAAATAAGTAATAAAACTCGAAGTACTAAAATACACAATACTGTCTGTTACATTAATATTGCCTTTGTTTTCATCCATATTCCCTAAAGTGTCTGTTGGACACTTCTGGTCAATTACGTTACAAAAGCATACTGGGTAGTTTAGGGTTAATGATGCCATAAATGAATGCCCGTAAATACAGCATAATTTGAATCAATTATGTACAGTTGAGTGTGCCCCAATTTCCGAATTTTTGAACTTAATTTTTTACAAAATCGACGTGTAAAATTCTTAAGTTCTTAATTATTAATGCAAATTTGTAGTGAAACCTGCAATTTTTATATGAAAGCCCTATGAACGACTTGCCCGATTTTTTTCATTCCCGAAATTCAATTATTAATTTTTATAACGCGTGTTCAATTTTTCAGTTGTTTTAGTCAATATGTTCTTCAGTTCTAGATCGGAGACGGACGAACTAGACAGACTTGCGAAAATCAAAATTCCTTCTTGGAAGCATAATTCACGTGACTATGTTATTAGTCCGTTTCTTAAGCTCTACTTCAGTTTTTTGAATACTATTTGTTCACTTCAGTATGCAGGTCCTACAAATACAGAAATACTTGATTTAAACTTTGGCCAAAGCAGACCGCACAGTGATAACACCACGTAATTACGTAATTTAAGTTGAAATCACAGGTACATATTCAAAATTTCAATCTGTTCTCGATACACCGTACTAAAAACTATTATTTTAGCACTATTTTAGAACATTTTCGTGTATAGACAAATTTAGAGCAGAAGGTTACACTAGGTTGATACACGAGTGCTTTATTATATATGTATGTGTTTAAATGTGTTGTCCTGTGCTCGATGAAAGATTGACTGACAGCTGATGTCCTGAAAACAAGAATATCTGAAATGCTCAATTTTCTGAACCTTACCCAATTTCGTCGATCCTCTTATAGAATCAAAATTGTGTACGTTCATAAATTAGAGCTTTGTTGGTGACTACTTAGATCTGTCACCTGCAAATGAAAGGACGAGTTGACCTTCTAACGCTTACGCACTAGTGCGACTTCCTGTAAGTTACTACTAGTGTAAACGTCTCTTGCTGAATATTAACTCAAAGATACCTGAGCCTGCAGCGTGTGGGCTATGACAACGAGATTGAGATTGGGCTATAAGAACAAGATTGAAATAATCCAACGGAGAACTGCGACGTGTGGGCTCTAGCAAGAGTAGCTTCCAATACGCTCTTACAATACCAATGCCTACTGTCTGGTGTCAATCAACGTAGATAACTGACATGTAAACGATGGCAGAGCACAATCACACTTAGATGGCGGTAGTGTAGCGGTAAATGAAAGAATCATCCGCTTATTCATTCATTTAGATTTATTTAGTAAAAATTCTTTCTGCTACCAAAATTAGACTAGAAACTAACCTAATTGTAATTTAATTAACTATTATATATTTTTTCTAATTCTGCTCAAATTTCTTAACTAGACTTATATTAAACTATTTCAAATTCCTTTCTATTGTTATAATCTATTTAATGCTAAAAAAAAAAAAATTGTTGTTGAAGCAATTCTCATGTGGTGTAAAGGTGACCCATGTGGGCACAGTTTTATACCTTGATAAATTGATTAATTGACGAAATTTTGAAAAAAAAACAACTGAAATCACGAGAAAATTATATTCAATAAATTTTTATTATGTGATGATGTCCAATAAACAACTGGCATGCAATTTTACACCTTGATACCCTTCACCTAACCAAAGATTTATCTGAAATAAATACCTTGAATTTATTGTAAAATGTCAAAGAAAACACGTCGAGATTTAATAATTCCCGAACTCCACTTTAAACAAATGCTTTAAAAAAAAACAAAAAAAAAAAGGAAAATGAGCTAAAAATTACAAAACTACTTTAATTTTGAAGAACGAAAAACTAAAAAATAAATGATGAAACCAAAGAACAAACCAAAAAAAACTCTAAGTGAAACTACTATTGAAAAACGAAGAAAACTATAAGTCTAAAAAATATTATTAAGTATTATCACTGATTAGAAAAAATTGCAAACTTGAGGATACTATGACTTGCTAGGAAATGTACCTTCCTTGAAAATTTGTTGAAAACTAGAAGACCGAATGTCAATTCAAGTCAAGTCAAGTGTTCTTCACACGCGATTAACGAAATAAAACGAATTATGGCGAATTTATTACGGAACCGATATCCTGGGATATTTGAAAATGTTTACGTACAGGCTTTAATTTTGGCCTAGTATTCACTTTTGTCTTTGATTCACTTTACACTTTAATTGTTCGAATATATATTAACTTAAGGTTACACGATGTCGAAATTATTACAGCCTGTTGCGCGACGGCAAGTTGTATTCTTGTTTGTTATTTGATAATTTTGGAATTAAGAAGAATAGGGAAGTTGGATGGTAGTGGGAAATTGTGGAATGTTACAGATTTCTCTAACTTATTGTAAGTTGAAGACCGGCGTTTCTTCCAACATGGTGAGAAATATCCCGAAAGATTGGAATGGTTCAGCGTTGATAAATCCCATGATGATCGAGATGCCTGGATGTTGTTCTATCCACGATGGTGGCTTCCTGCACTAGTGAAGAAAGTAAACGTTTCGCCCAGGTAATAAATGTTAAGAAGACCGAATGAATAAATGGCTTCCTTTTTATACCCTAGATGAAATCTAAAGGGGTATACTAAGTTTGTCATTCCGTTTGTAACACCTCGAAATAATGATGGTAGAGCAAAATGGATTGCACACCCACGCATAATATTAAAAGTTATTTTGATTTTTGCATGTCCGTCCGTCCGTCCGTCCGTGCGCACGATAACTCGAGAAGCTGAAATTTTGTACACGGACTTTAAAAAAAAAGTAAAATTAAGTTCGAAAATGAGACAAATCGGGCAACTCCTTCGTGGGGTTGCCATACAAAAATTTCGTTTTCCGTTATATATTTGAACACTGCCTGAGAACGAGTCGCCGTAGAGAGCTGAAATTTGGTACGTGCTGTTTTCATTGTACTGGCAAATAAAATTTCAAAAATGGACTAAATCGGGTAACCCATTCTTGGTGTTGCCATATAAAAAATTAGGTTTTTTATGTATACTGTGAAAACGATCAGTCCAAGACAATTTTATTGTACTAAAAACTTCTTCAGAATATGAAATCCTATAAAATTGGTTATAATCATTTTTCTGTCCGACGAACCGTTCTAGAAATATATGCGAACAACCACTGCAAAAATCAAAATTGCTCAAATGGGTACCCATACGAAATTTCATACGGGCATTCATCTAGGGTATCATAAGAATTGGTCTTAGACCAATTCTAGCTTTTTCACTTGTTATAGAAAAATTCGTTCCATTTTCGCTATCTGTAAAGTGAAATCTTTGAAAATTTCACTGAAAATGCCAAAAGGTTGAATTTTCCTTATTGTCTGTCGATAGCAAATTTATCGATCTAAATTTTGATACCTTTGTCGTAAAAATTGATTGTCAATTTGATGATTTTAATCAATTTTTGTAATTTTTGGAACATTTACTATAAAAATCTCGATTCGTTACGTTTTATATCGATGTAGTAGATTTTCCTGTCATTTGTAATAATTTTTTGTCTTCTTCTCACTGTGAGTCTCTTTCGCACTCATTGTGGGAAGTGAATAAATAAAAAATCGCGAATATCGCGTTTCACGTGAAAATTATCGCGACGCAAATACCGCCATCGAGATCGCGGTTCGATTGTACCCCGTTTCGATATGTCAAACGTCGCGGGAATCTAAAGTTTGACGTGTGACATTATCAGGCACGAGTTGCGAGTTTATTTATAATGTGTTCATTTATGCGTTTTTCAGTGCTTTTCAGGTGTTTTCCTTCACTGAGGATATTCTTTAGCAACAGGTAATTATACATATTTATTTATTTAATTGGAAAGTTTTGTGTTTAGTTTCCTAATTATGCGATTTTGTGAGAATTTGTGGACAAATGTCAGGTTAGTACTCGTCTGGCAATTTTCACCGTATCTGCCCACAAATATTGAACATAATTGTTTTAAGTATGTAATTTGTACCTTGGACATGTACACACAGCAATGCTTTTGGCTAGTGTTAATGACCGTAAAATTCGCAATATAATAAAATTCTTGATTTTAATTTTGTTTTTTAACCCATTTCTTTATTTAATTTCAGATCTTCGCTGGAGTTTTTTCACCTGTGCAGTCTCCAGGTGTAGGTAACTTTATGTATAATAATGTTGCAAGTCTTTGTTGATTTTCTTCCCTTTTTGTTTCAGGTTGACTGAACATATGCATTCTGCATATAGATGATATAGAACTGATGAATTTTCTTCGATGTATCAAGAACGTGTATTAACCATGTATCAACTTCGTGTTGAGACATACTTGGTTTTTTACGGCGTTTCCAGTCTCGACTGTGTATCATCATCTGTCACAGGATTTACTAATTATTGAAAAATTTACTAGAAAAGTCTTCTTCGCCTAGGCTGAAAATTTGATATTCATGGAAAGGACCGTGCTTGTAAAATACTCACATATTACGGAAATCGAGTAAGTTGCTAGTCATGCTAAAAAGATGAAAACCAGAAACCCCTCAGACTACTACTAGTACTACTTACCACTAACACAGCTATACAGGTTGTGTTTATATCAAATTATATCTGACATGTGTTTCACACTTCCCGCATAAAGATCCATGTGCCCGTGTCTTTTGTGCCTAGCTTTCTTCGAAATCGCAAAACATTTTCAGACCAGAAAATTACAAAAAATTGGAAATCCAGTAAATTTTGCTGCCTTTATTCATTCCGGAAAAGAAATCCCTTTTTGGCCTTTTTCTCGGGAACCATTTAAAACCTTTTCAAAATAATATGTATACGTCATTCCTAAATCCGCCGGTGTCTTTTGTTCCGTCAAAATACATTAGAAGAAATCGCAATAAACATTTTTTCAAGCAAAAGTAGTAAAAAAAAAACTTAGTTTTTTACTATTTTACTCACGGTAATGTTTTCATAAAGAGCTTGCGAGTGTACCGAATAAAAAGGGAAGCCCCGAAATTAGAAAAAAATTTAGTGTAGAACCTGGAATTGTTTGTGGTCGGCGACTGTGGTCTGGGAAAAGTTCCTATATTGGAAAATAGAATTTCTATTGAATAGAAATAGGAGGATTTTTCTCGTAAAAAACTACAAATCGTTTTCTGCTTGTAAAATGTTTTCTTTCTTTGTAAACTGTGTGAGATGATTATTCGAAAAGTGTTGTTTTAAACCCCCCCCCCCCCCCCCACCGCATAACTTAATCCACCAGATGGCGAAACCATTGTGGGCTTTACAAATATTTCCTATTCTAATGAAATTGAAGTGCTCTTGGGGAATTTTTGATAGAAATGGTAGTAGCTAATACTGGAGGGGAGAAGCTATAGTAGGAGGAAAAATCCAAGACCGTGTTGAGGTTCTAGTTTACGTCTACCACATTTTACTACAGTTGTATCAGAAGAGCTGTTACTCATCTACACTTCCCTTATCTTCTTTTTTATTTCTTTTGTTTGTGATCCCGAATTTTATTTTCTTAATATGATTCTTACTCGCATATCTTGTACCTAGATGTTCGTAAATTGCATGGAGTACCGAACGTAGTGTGCTGGATATAGAGCTAGAGACAAAAATTCATGCTTCCCTATGATTTTCTTTGCTGTGTGGTGGCTGAGGACGCAAGTTACTATCGCAAACGAATGGCTAGCAGACTTACAAAGGCCAGTTAGCTTAGTGATTATGGGTTCGCCTAAATGCACGTCCACACATAACAAATATTCTCTAAATGTTTGACAAACATTTGTCAAAAGCTTGTCAAACATTTGTCAAAAGCTTGTCAAATATTTGTCAAACATTTGTCAAATGTTTGTCAAAAATTTGTGGAATGTGTGATTAGTGCGGACGCAAATTCTATAGTTTTGGATTTTTAAAAATGTTTCAATTTAATCAAAATGAAATGGAAAACTTTAGATGTTTCTACAGTACTTTCGGTCAGTTTACAATAGGTTTGGAAAATTGTAGTGAAAGTTCATTTTGGAATTCCGGATAAAACGCTTTCCATCCAACGCTCCAATATAATGCGGGAGTGTCCAGTGATAGTTGACATCATTTGACATTTTCTCCCAAGCTTTCGATTTATTTTTGAGTCAGAGTTTCTTATACGGAAAAATGTAGATCTAAAAATTGGATGCTATGGTGACATCTTCAAGATTAGTTCTCTTTTAGTTGAACGCTGTTTCTTTTTATAAATTTTTCATGGCTGTCGCTCTTTCTGGTCCATTACACTATTGTTTTTCGGACTTACGTCTGTCTTCTAGTTTACAAGGAAATTGCTGTGTGAAGAACCTGCAGAAGATATTCAAGTAATGGTAACTGCCCTCTGTCTTTTATTAGTAAAAGTGCAACTTAGTCAGGAAAGCTTTTGGTTGTTATCATATATGTTCTTTATAGCTGTGTTCTTTTGTCTCCGTAGAACAGGGCAGAACAAAATATACACAAAAGAACGTTTCATACCTTTTTATAGAAGATTTATAGATGAAGCAAACAGTACAAATACTTCGCTTCAATCGACAGAACAATTGGCTCTATCCAGTGTATGGGAGGTCAGAGCAAGGTACATAAAAGAACACAGCTTATAGGTTGACCATTATATACTCAGGGAAAGCCTTACCAATGATCCAAATACCCCGCAGATTATTTTCTGCGTCTCTGGAGTAATTACTGCAATGCTGCTGAAAGAGCAGCTTGTACGATGTTTCTGGTTTGGGTGACCATCTCCAACATTTGTGGTTATATTGTCAACTCCTGTGAATTTTAATGATTCAGTGTAAACAACTAACGCGAAATGAATTCAGTCAACGTTTTTTGGAATTCATTGACCTTACTTTTCTCGTAACTTGTAAAATGTCAAATTTGAGTTGAAAAATCGAAGTTTAGTTTTAACTCGGATCTATATGCAGTTTCGTAAGTATCCACTTCAGCTGATAATCTTCCCTTTACACACGTACGTAAGGAAATAAAGTTGTGATCAATAAATAAAAAAACTGTATAGGAAAAATCATAAAGTTTCGACAATATCACAATAAGTAGTAACAATTACTATGAAAATGTTACCAATTTTTGACTACATTGTTTGTGAGCAAGTAAAATTGCATTCTCTACTTATAGTGTAGTGCAAACTTGTGCTCGTCAATATTCAATTATATTCAATTTATTTATACTGGTTGACTGTACAACAAGACTTACAATCTTTTTTGCTTGCACAATTGATTTTAATAACTACAAAATAATAATTTTAATTGACTTTAAATGTAACAAAAATATAATTAAAGCTAAGTGACTACGTTAATAACTAATTAGCAAAAATATAACTATTCAGAGGTGGATGTGCCGGAGGTGGAAGGAAGTAAAGAAACCGTGAAGAATAAGAGCCGCAGCATACATGTAAACTATAATCATTGGGATATATTTAAAAATATTTTTAAACTCTTTCTAAATCGACTGACTGAGGTCGTCCGTTGAATACCCGCAGGTAGAGAATTTCAGATATTTGTTGCATGCACAAAGTAAGAGCGCTGCCCAAGTACAGGGAGAAAGCGAGGAATTAGAAGCTGTCGGTGCCTTTTAGAACGGAGGAAGTTTAAATATTCATAAAGATACCTAGGTTCTTTCGTATATATAATTGTACGAATGAAGATTAAACTCTTGTATGTGCGATAAGTTTGAATGGAACATCCAAATATTTTTTGCTGATACAGACTTCAAAACGTGGCAATCCATAGGGACGTCCAGTTTGCGACGGGATTCAGAGCCCAGTGACGGAAACATTAGACTACCATAACTAAAATGTGGCATAACTAAGGTTTTTATAAGCTTAAATCTGGTTTTTATGTATCGCTGCAGTCAACCATAACTGTCGAAGACAGCTATAGACATTGCAGATAAGAGCCTTAATAAAGTCGCAACAAGTCATATATGGTCATTCAGCATGACACCGAGGTTCCTAACTGTTCTCATGTACGGCAAAGGCAAATCATTGAGAGTTATTGGAGGTACATCATTTACATCAATGTTATTTCTATATTGCAACATACAGCAAGATTTACTGGCATTGAGTGCCAGATTATTATCGATTGACTATGAGTAAATCCGTTGAAGATCGTCATTCATAAGTTGTACCCCATCCTCGATCAAACCAATCGCTCAATTAGGGTATATTTTGGACGTCGTCAGCATACAGATGTACTTTGAATCTTTAACAACACTAGGGAGATCATTTATATATAAGCTAAATAGCAATGGTCCCAGAATTGAGCCTTGTGGGACTCCACAGACCAATGGTAAAAGCTTAGAGCAATCATTCTTTAGTTTTACTTGTTGGAATCTATTAGATAAAAAGCTCTTTATACTTACAATGGCTGACGGAGAGAAGTTATACAAAGAGAAAAGCTATGTTAATAATTTAGAATGAGTCACACTGCCAAAAGACTTCGAGAAGTCTAACAGCGACAGCAAACAAATTTCACCTTTATCAAGTGCAAAACGAAGATCTGTAGTCACCTTTAACAAAGCTGTCTCGCAGCAATGTCCACGACGAAAGCCAGATTGCCAGCATGAAGTTTCAAGATGACCAAGCAATTGTGACGTCATAAGCTTTTCCAGAGCCTTCGATAAAAAGCAGAGAAGAGTGATAGGGCGGAAGTTTGATGGTAATTCTGGCGACTTATTTTTTGCAACAGCAAGTATAGTTGTTATTTTCCATTTGGTAGGAAAAAACCCAGAGGTTAGGCTGATATTGAAAATATGGGTTACGTAAGGCAATATGATCGGAAGCAAGAGCTTCAAGAAGCAGGGAGAGAGACTATCAGGACCACTGGCATCAGATCTTATTTTGGATATGGCTCTTAGTACTTCATTTTGGTTGACGTTTCTGAAACTAAAGCCATCATCATTAAGCGTTGGAGGTACAAAATTATCTACAGAAGATCCGCTGGTTGACGATAACGTATTACTAGCATTGATGAAGTATTCATTTAGCTCATCTGCATTGATGTTACAGACATCTACTGCCTTGTCTCCTTTTATCTGAAGCTTACTCAAGTTAGCCCAGAAATGTTTAGGAGACAGGTTGGGATCAAGCTTTTCATGATAGTAGCGGCGCTTTGCACAGCGAACTTTTGATGTTACTAGATTCCGCACATCTACATATACATCTGTTTTGCAGTATCAGTTTTGAACCTTTTATATTAACGATACAAGAACTCCCTTTCAGTTATTAAAAATCTTAGTTCCGTCGAAAAGCAAGGACAACGATATTTAGGGCAAAGCTGATGTGACTGCAAAGGACCATGCCTATTTAATAAATAATGTAAGTTGGTATTTAAGATATGCACTTGTTCGTCAACATTTGTACAGTGGTATATTGCTATATATGAATGTATCTGATTAATGACATAATACATAGGCATACCTAACTTGTAAAATCAAATTATCTCCATTAACCTCCACAATCTCCGTTATCAGGGTCGAATAACTGAAACTGTATATCTATTAAGGAAAATGGAGTAGAAACATTATTAACGCCTCATAATTACATTCTCAGTAGACGCCATTCTAAGGTGTTCACCATTGAGGTGGAACAAAGAAAAGCAAAGAAAAGCTTAAATAATCGAGAAACTTTAGTGTAGTTAGCGGGGAGGAGGAGAGTTGAGTAGGTGTGGTTACGGTTGTATTTCTATACTCTAAATTCTTAGAAGTCTCTTATCTTGAGGTAGTAAATGCGCGCTAAAGTTGAAGGTATTTTAAATCACAAGTAGGTAATTTCGGGGCTTGTGCAGTACAGACCACACACGTATTATAAATTCAAATAATATTTCACAGTTTTCCGTACAATGAACTGAATTTTATTACAGCGCGGCGGGAACACTGGAATTCAAACAGAATTTCATGTCAAGGAATTTATTTGAAAGCACTTGACAACATTTGACAAGAATCGATTTGTTAGACGAAACTAGAAAATAGAGGATCTACCCTAAAATAATGGTTCCACTTAGCCCCTGAATATAATGAGAAAAAGAAAAAGAATATTTTCTTTATTTATTTTTGTATTATACAGCGGTAGAAACGTTTCTATGCCTACTTTCATGCCTGGCCATTAAAATTTGTTCCTACAAATAGTCGACGCTAAAGAATTTTTATTTCACAAAAGTTAAATAAAATTGAAAGAATGAGCCTTTGTAGGTTTGTGTTAAATTCTTCTCTCAGCATGGGAATTTACAGCTTTAGAGAACGGCAAGACAACACACATAAATCGCACCTTAATTAAATCTAATTTTCACTGTACACCTGATTTTCCTCGTTAAGAAAGAAAGATGGTGGTAATTGCCGTGAAAGTCTATTCCCCAGTTAACTTATATAATTACTATAAATTAAAAGGATCCACTTTCGTTAGAGGGTTGACGCTATGCAAAGTATTCCTATAGATGATAATATGCAAGTATCCTATATTTTGAAGATGGTGTTACAATGAATAAGGAGGACATTATTGTTCAACATTGAGATACTCTTAATCCGAAAAATTTACTTTGGTGAAGGAGAGATGAGATATTCTTGACTTTGACCGCAGTACCTTTAATAGTGGAGGATAATCCAATTAAAATACTTGCGAAATTTTCCTTTGCAAAAAGCACACTTTGTCTACAATGTTCAGTAATTATTTGGACGATGGATGATAGTTACACGCATATACCTCCGAAAAACTGTATTACCTCAAAGTATGATTTTCTTTGAAGTATTTCAAGGGCGAAATTCCCTCTCAAGTACCGCATTTTTAGAATTACACTATTATGGTGGCAGATGACAAATCTGTTGCTGATGAAATGCAAAAAGTTGACTATAAATTTATCCTGAAAAATGTTCTCATTACAATTCATTTTCTTCCACTGACTAATTCCGCGCAATCACGATAAGCTTTTAACAATATCTAAATAAGCATTATAGAAATAAAAACTCAGCAAAAGGGTGAGACAAAATTTGCACATACTAGGCACATTATAAAAACCAGCACAAGTCACAACAGCACGCAACAAACCTATACCACTCCGAGTTAACCAAAAAGTCAAAAGTTCAATATAAATCGCCACTCCGCTGATCTTGGAAATGAACAAGGACAATAGGAATAGGCCTACTCAAGGAAGTCAGAGTTCTTAGATAACTTCGAGCTCAATGATAAGTCGAACATAAGATAGAAGTAACGATGGAATGTAATTTAGGTGTTTCGAAATATATCTGCACCTAATCAAAGTTACCAGCCGTAGTGGTAAGGATATGCGCATAGACATTTCTTTAATCCAAGATGCAAAAATGGTAAAAAACTAGACAAACTTGTAAGCTTGCTAACGAAGACAGACCTAGAGACCTGACGGTCTCCTTGGAAATTAAGGAATACGATAGATTCCTAGCTGTTGACAAACTTATCAATATTATGTAACAAGTAAGATCTCCACTGTAGCTTACCATCGAATGTGACACAAAGGCTCACCATACGTTTTAGGAATACAATTATACATGAACTCCTTGAGCTCACATTAATAACCCAATTTTGAAAAAGCAAACTTAAAATTCCAATTCATACAACGCATGATATCGAAAGATTATCAAATAAGGAAATTTTTTTAAGTGATTGTTTAGTGTTGAGAATCTATGGAGAGTATAACAAATTACAACACTTAGAATTCACTTTAGTATCCATCATGAATGCCAAAAAAAATTTGCGCATAACTACCGCATCACACAATTCGTATGTCCATAACTACAAAACACCTTAATTAAAACAGCACTCATGTAAAATCACAATATTTCACTCAGATTCAGTGTGACACCCACTATAACCAGTGACATTCAGATACATCCACCCGTATTTTAGAAAACTTTGTAGTAAGTCTAATCTTTAAGGTTTTCAAGAAAAATTAATATCTTATAAGAAACCCTTTTGACATTTCTGAAAAGCGTTTGCTTTTTTAAAAACGCTTTTCACCTTTTAAGAAATTTTAAGAGCTTTCAAGCACCTTAGAGTATAGAATTAGTACCACAAGAACCGCCAGAATTACAAAGCCACCTAGCATAAGATCCTCTAGAAGAGCTACAGATAAATGTGGCGATCGGTGGGAGCCTATGGAAAGTTATGGGAATCAATGCAGGCAAAAAAATGTGAAAGATTAGTATAGGCTACTGAAAATGGGTCGAAAGGCAACCCATGGATAAAACGGAATGCGCTCTTTAGGCCCAAAATGAACAGTCATGAGAGTTGTCTTAAACGATGAATTATGATACTCTGAACATATTTCATTAACAATGTCTATTTCAGCTAAGCGGGGGGAAACTTATAGTGGGTCAACTTTTGTTTTAGTACGTTTTGGTAAATCTAGTACAGAAACCTGAGAAGAGGTTTTAGTACCCATACTGATATACCCGGAGGTTAAATTTACCTCTGCATAACCATCCCCATTTTAACTTTTTTAGTATTTCCTTCTTTTTTATTCAAACTGAGGTACTGGATTTTTCGCAACTTAGGTCGGCTTCTCGGTATGGTTATGCCCGATATGAAAAAGGGTTTCACTCTTCGCCCCACCTAATAACCACCTACAATTCGTAGAAGAAAATTTTTCTCTGCATACTTTTAGGGTGGGGGTAGAAACCGCCCAGCGGGGAGGAAGTGGTTCCAATACGGCATGTTGCATATCAAATTAAAGGTCTTGCTAAGTACTATCGACTGGTGTACTTTTTTCCGATTCAGAAAACATTCTCGGAACGCTTTTGCCGCCAGAAATCCAATTTTCATGCACTTGGGTTACATACTCCCCAGTTACTGCATATTTTTGCAATTCTTTCTTCCATGGCCATTAGTGCTCTGTCGTAAAAAATTTTCTCATTACAATTCATTTTCTGCCACTCACAAATTCCGAGCAATCAAGAGAAGTAGAAAAGTCCACTTTTTCTGACAAAAGTGTCGCTCAAGCTACAAGCGATCGCCAAAGCTTTCTCCCGCATAATTGAAATAAACATTGTTGATAAAATATGTTCCGAATATCATAATGCATCGTTTAAGACGTCTCTCATATCTGTTCATGTCGAGCATAAAGGTGGACATTCCTCTTTGTGGATTATCTAAGAGCGAACCTAGAAAACGCCATCCGAAAATACAGGGTGTTTTATAAGCAAAAGCACGACATTGTTTTAACGTCATTGCTCTCAAATATCGTCTGAAATCATTTGTGCTTTGACATTTTATAAAAATGTGTCGTACATTTGTGAGTATGCAAAAAAAAATTACCATATATTTTTGGCGTACACATAATGTGCCTTCAAAGTAGTAAATACGCGATGTAAAGAATAATATCGAGAGCTACATGCAATAAAATTTGCCAATTCTTGGCAAGAAAACATTTATGCTGGAAGAAAGAGTATGGTTGAAAATCCAGGCACTTCAGTTAAATATCGTATACCCAGGAAGAATGCGTTTCTCGATAGAAAAGTGTGCAAATCATATGGGGTTGATTGCCCAAGTAACATTTCCCCTCTTTTTCAGGTCGAATTTACGTCTATTCGACGTAAATGAGGGCAGCGACTAATTGTGGTTAAGTTAAGATTACCTAATATTTACGTCCGATTTACGTAAGTGGAGAATGAGAGGACGTCGTATCAACGTAAATATTAGGGAAATTAGGGAATATTTCCCTATATGGCACAGGACTCATTTCCTTGATTTGGTAAATTTAACGTCGAATTTACGTAAATTTTCCTTAATCCCGACCTATTTTCTACCTATTTTAACTCATGTTAAGGTGTATGTTAATATAGAAGGAATTACATTTTATAAGAATTGTATGTGTATATTTTCCCTAGTAGGTAATGTAAATATTATGAATAAGGCACATAATTCCAATATTGAAATATTATGAGAAGTATTGCTTTAACAAAGTATATAGAAATTATGGCCTTATTCAAATTTAATCCTCGCAGCTTCTAAGCGCTCAATTTAAAACGAGAAAAATTTTATTGATAAATATGGAAATAATTTTTCGACAAACACCAACGAGCTTTCAAAATATTGTATATTTAAAAAGCAATAATTTAAATTTTTTAAAATTATTCTTTGGTTTCCGATTTAGAGCATTGAAATTAATTTAAATATGTTTTAATCGTTCTGAAATTAAGAAAAAATCATTTATTTGGGTTTTTCTTCGCAGTAACTATGGAAAAAATTAAATTAAGGTATTATGCAATTTTTCTATTCATTCCTTTAATATATGGCAGCCATAAATATGGCGCATATTACATTTCTCGACCTAAAAGTTAGTTTGACTTGCAATTTATACTTATACTTATACGACGAATTTCCTGGATGGCAAGACGAAATAACCAAATTTTTCGATTTTGAGGGCAAAATTCGTTGTTTAGGTAATTTTGTGTTCAAAGGTTATGATAATTTTTTCTATAAGTAAATTTCAGCTTAATATAAGACATTTCGCCCTAAGTTAAGGAATTTCGGCTTAAATAGGTAAAAGAGAATTGACAATTAAAAGAATTGAATAGATTTATTCACATCTTATAAATAGTAAACCATGTGATTAGCATCATCATTTGGATACAAGTTTTGTTAAAACGCGGGTGAATGCAAACGCAGTTGAATATGCGTATATTCAGCATGGTTGGGAAGCAAATAATTTATTGTACCTATTGGCCCAAGTCAAGTGTAGCATCTTTAAGAAAAGATGCAAATGGTATTCCAGAGCCTGACTGATTCCGATATAAATGTGTCATAAATAGGAGGAACTTTTGTAATTTGGGAGGAACAATTCATTAATTCCAGTTATACTGAAATGAAACAAAAGTAAATGAACTTTAATTTTTGTTTGTATTATTACGTAATTTCAACTATTAGGGATTTCACCAAACGTGACCATTTAGTCCAATTTACCTTGAGGTTAACTTTTTTGGGAATTCGGACTTTGAGGGCGAACGCAATCGAATAGGGAATTATTTAAGGAATATTTACGTTATTTTGACTTCAACTTGGGAATAGATCTAACTACAAAGTCTATACATTTCCTTAAAGTTTACCTCAAAGTTAAGTAAAATTTAGGTAAAAAGTAAGGAAATTTGCCTCAGATTTAAGAAACTTTCCTTATTTATTTCATTATTTCTCCGAAATCCTACGACGTAAATTAAAAAGGAATTGTTACGTAATTTTTCCCTAATAATTAACTACAAAGTCAAGATTACTTTGAGGACCTAATTTAAGGAATTATTATGTAAGTAAACTTTCCTTCCTAATTAACCTTAAAGGAGAGTGGCCTTTGAGGTTAAATTCTTAAATCTAATTTACGTAATTTTAACCAAAATAGGTCGATCGGCCCTCAGAGATAGCAAATTCAACCTCCAATGTTACTTGGGTGGCGACCTCCTTGGCCTACTGTGAGCGTGATAGAATTTTTTATTTAGGGCTGTTTGACGAATAGGCTAAACTCTAACAAGCCGAAAACAATCCAATAACTGAAGGCCAATAGTCGTTATGAAATCAGGCAAAGAATTATAACCACGCCAAAGTACACTTAAGCGTTCCGGAGAGGACTAGCATTCTGGGCGCTGTCTTTGCAGTTTTATCCTAAGTCCAATCTCATTTTATATATAAAAAAAAGCAAAAAAACCAAAACCCAAAAAAATATTTAAGGATTTAATTTTGCTAACTATTTACTGCACATAATGTAATCGACCAGTGATAAATGATCTCATTATCTAAGGACAACACGCTTTTCTTCCACAAAAAAATATTTCCTCAGGCAAACTGTATTGGACCTAATATCTTAGAGATATTACCGTTCACAAAGGCTCCTTCCTAATATTGTCATAACTCACAGCAATTAGGCACCTTAGATTCGTTATTCAGAACACGAAGACCGTCCATTTGGACTCATTGCTGGTAATTTGTTTGATTCCTTCGAAAAATTGGAAATATCCAGCTCTACACAAATATTCACATTAATCAGCATCTTGGATACTTTTTGGAAGGGCAAAGAGTTCTCTTCCCTGGGATGATAAGTAAGGATTCGTAGCTAACAACTCGTATGAGATAGTATATATGTATAGTTGCTAGAAAAGATATCACGTTCAAGGAAAATGGAAATGGAGAAAAATGCATGCAAAAGCAAAATACGAGAATAGGTACGGTATGGGTTTCAACGTTTGAGTCACGTTTTCGCTGGATATGTAGAAGCTTAAGTAGTTTTCATCATAAAATAAAGCTGAGCAATATATGACTGTGTAACTAACTATAAGGTTACTTTAAGAAATATGCGCATTTACCCAAGTTACCTTGACATACATTTATCTTATAAGAGACTTACAGATAAGAACCAGAGGATATGTTTGGATTAATATTTCACGAACAAGAGAAAATTGAGGCAATTTTAAGTGTTTTGAAAAATGTTTTAAAACATCAAACATCTGTTATGGAGAACAAATTTGTGAAGTTTCACAAAGAAATCACTACCATGGGTACCTACAATAAATATAAACTACTCTATACGAAACAAGAATCTATTGGAGCGCCCAATCTCAAGTTTCACGTTGACATTACTCTCATTGTGGAATAATAATTTTTTAATAATTTGCTGTGAAACATTTTTTCCCCATTTCTATCTAAAGCTCTCTGAAATCCATTCAAAACCATTAAAAAGCCACGCTAATACCAATATAATATCTTCCCGCCTCTACTTGATGTGAATTAAATACTCCCACCATTCGGCTAAACCAAATTAGAGTAAATGCCAAGAATCGTTTTCATATTTTACGTAAGGATTTTCTTTTTTTCATAAAACTGGCAACATTTGCTTCTGTTTAATATAATTAAAATCTCCTCATCTATACGCCATCAGTTAAAAGGGCGGCGTTTTAAATCGATTTAGAATGTTAAATCTTGCAAAAATATCTGTATTAAGACTTGGATAGATATAACCACCCTCTCATATCTTAAAAGGCTCCTTTTTAACACCACAACTTCTTCTTGTACTAACGGAGCAAGCAGCGCAAAATGTATCTAGAGAACAATCCATTTTGAAAATGATTTATTGCTGTTGGTATAAAAGTATCTCAGAAATCCATAAAACTAAGATTTCCGTGATTCCTTATTGACATTTGTGGGGTTTCGCCCGTGTACATTTATGATGTACTTACGATTATGGCTTTCGGTATCATTACTCATGTCAGAAACACCTCAATACCTATGAGAGGTCCCACAGGTTATAAATTCTCTATAAGGACTGCGACGTACTACTTGAATGTGTCCCAAAAGACAGTTAAAACATAACAAACTAATGAAATAGGGAAACAGGGCGAAGCATATTTCTGTCGCATTCATTACAGAATTATTTATAATGTCACGTTTCGGTTTGGCGGGCGTTATAAGTGCGTACTGCGTAGCGTAGTTTCTATGAAGTTTAGTTAGGAGGGAAATTTTTGTTGTCCGCAAGCACAATGATATCATTAGAAGGAATTATATAGAGGACGGGATAAAAGATTCATTCGACTTGCAACGAATGAGGAAATAAAGTATCTAAGTATTTAAAAATTATCACAAAACCTATTAACTTAAACATTTATGTATTCAGCGGAAAATCTGATCAGGCCTTCCAAGTGAAGGCTTGTGGATGTAGTTAAAGTGCAAGAAGATGATAAAGAAAGCTGAACAATTTTTGATCCATTCCAAATTAATTCCGAAAGAAGCTTGTTGGAAGGTGCAACGTATGTTTTCAAGATTATTCTTGTTTCGTTTGTGAAAACCAATTGTCCAGCAGCTGTGTTTTCACTAGCACACGGTAAATCTAATTGAAAGAAGAACGTTTTAAATAATTCATGCCAATATGAATCTTATGCGTGGATGTCTAACCCATTTTGCTTCAATTTTCCTCCCATAGAAGCTAGGATAAAGTAAACCCCTCCGAAGGTCATTTCTAAATAAATGTGAATAAACTCTACAATACAGAGGCATGCATCCTCTCAAGGAATCAAATCTTCCAAATAAGGCATTCGGTTTGAATGTATAGTATGATTCCTTTGCTCACTGGGATAGTATACTTTTTCAATTGGAAGAAACTATAATTATTTTTAGCAAGTTTGCAGTGAAACTTCGGTGAGGAAAATTCGACAGATTACAATAAAATCTGGATTAGTTTGTGCTGAAATCTTCCCTAAATCGCGAAAGCGACAATTTCTAGATATCTAGCAACAATAAAGGTAGACATGTTTTCCAAAAACGTGTTGTTAACCTCAATACACAGAGAGATGAGTGCAACAATGGGTCCTGATTTGTGATAGAATAACAAATAATTTTTTACTTTTCCATTGTAAGGGAGAGTCCCAAAAAGTTGGCTGCCTTGAACAAAATATACAAATTAAATAATTGCGATGTTCAGAAATGGTTACATTACCTATATCTGGATGTACAAAAAGTGTTAGGAAATCAATTTTCTGCCAATTCCGTCAATAGAGGCAGTTTTGATAAACCTTCAAAAAATCATTATTTGCAACATTTGCAACACTGTATATAGGTAAGTCCAGGTGAGATGACCATACGGGTGAGATTGCCAAGATCAATAAATCTGTGACCTGTACGAGCACGATGGCATTTACTTGCATATTATGTCAGTAGCAGGCGAATTTTAGAGCAGTAAGGATAGATACGCTTACTTTGTTTAAACATATGAGTTTTCTTGTCAAAATAGAAATTGTACGCTGCCACAAATTCATAGTGTTCAATAACTTCCACTGTAGTTTTTCTGTAAATTACGTTTAATTTGGTGTTTTACATTAGGTGAGTTAAAAATAGATGGAAATTCATAAATAGCCTCAAATTCATCGCTTTGCTATCCTTTTGATTGCTTATATTCTGGTGGCCATCTCTCCCGTATAATTGGGAGAGATGGCCAAGATATTTGCGTTACAGATGAGTAACTTTCAATTATGTAATTTTTTCTTTTAGTAAAAATGCCTACCCACTATAAGTGTAAAGCAACATCAGGTAGGGGCTCATGGACTATAGAGGATTTAAGTAGTGCTATGCTGGCTGTCAGAAATAGCTCTTTGATTAATGCTGCAGCCAGGAAATGTGGAATCCCTAGAAAAACATTAGAAAGAAGACTTAAGAAAAATGATTCTTCTAAAGGACGTATGGGTCCTGAGTCTCCTTTAGGAGAACAAAACGAATTATCTCTGGAATTTTCCCGTTTAACCCTGATGCGATTTCCGACCATGCGTTTTTAGTTTCGGATACAATTGTGGAAAGCTCACAAACTTCAACACCAAATAATCAGGCTTCTTTCGAGCTTGAACCTTTCTACGAGTGCTATGGTAGTTTAAAAATCAAATGTCCCTTCATCACTTATATTAGGATCCGCAAAATTCATAAATAATGTTGGTTGTGGAGAAGTGTCAATACACCCAAGTACTTCTAAGGCAGATGCCAATCCAGGAAATCTCCTAGAACAGACTGCTTCGATTCCTAACCTGACTGATAAAATTAAAAAGATTTCAAAGAATCTTGGAATTGTTTTAACATCATCCGAGAAAATTAACGAATTGTGTGGAAGGACCCTTAAAAAAAACAAAATGTTACCCAAGAAGCCAGCCCAAAAGGAAAAGCTACCAAAAAAATCATGAAAGAAAGCAAGGAAAGTCAGTTCGAGCTCAGACTGGGAAATTGATGTGGTTCTGGAAAGCGATGAGAAAGAAAACGATTTTGATGAGAATGAATGTGTTGGTTGTCTGGAAAATTATTTTGCGACGAAACGAAAAGAATATTATACGTTGTATTAAGTCTTTGCGTTAGCTACACGAACAGTGCACGAATTTTCCTAATATATGCTTGCAATGTAATAACGCTGAATAAGTAGTTCTTTTTTTAATGTTATACACCTACTATAATTTCTTAATTGTTTTTTTTTTTACCAGAATAAAAGTCTTTTTTACGTTGAAATAAAAATGTAAATACAAACAGAAGGAATTTGCGTAGTATAATAAAAAAATGTATTCTGGAAAAAAAATTTAGTGGCCATCTCTCCCGCATTGTCAAAATATGTACTGGCAATCTCACCCTGGCATTACGGGACTGATGACCAATTTGCATCTATCTGTACAGCCTCGTCGGAAATCAAAAGTTATCCCATATTCAGGGTTACCTTATTTTAGTTCGGTAACCGAATAGTTTATACAAATTTTAATGCAGGTTTGAATTGTTTTGTTTTTCGCGTTCTTTAAATATATTCAATAATTTCCCAAGGTTGCCATCTTACCCGGACTTACCAGGGTGTCCCAGACTAATATGACTATAATTTGCCAAATGATTTCTCTCGTACAGACAAGTAAAAAATCGTCCGGCAAGAGGGTGGGGGTGGCAAAATGTCACCCAACCGAGTTACAGGGTGATTAGTAATACATTCTCTTTTTTCATGAAATATACGCAGAACCTTGGGGCCTTGCTATGAATGTTAAATCCCTCTCCACTCCAGAGTTATGACGCTTCAAACTAAAATTTCGACCTTTAAATTTATATTTTTAAAACACCCTCACTAATCTACCTTTCTGTTATAAAATTTTGACAGCCCAGAGTCTCCTCTTTAATTGAACCTATTAGTATGTATGTATCTTAAAAAGTGCAGGATGTACTGTCAGAGTTAAAAGCTCATTGTACGCAGAGCTTCGTGGTCTTTCCAACGAGTTATGGTTGTCTAAACAAAAAATTTCGATTTACTTTCCTTTTGTCTTAATTTGACCACTATTATTTTTTTTTTTTTGCAAAAAGTCATTAACATAACTTTTTTTATAGAAACTGTAAACTGCAGACTCTTGTCTTTAATTTGATCTCTTACAGCCTATGTCCAATTTATATGTGTTAAAGAGTTATTAGCTAACAACCTATTCAAGTCATACTGAAATTAGTCGATTTTTTTTTTAAATGACGTGTTTGCAGTCACCAAGGAAACAAATTATCTTTGAAAATAAGTTTCAGTACAGCTTTGTGAAGAGGTTAAGAGCTAATAACACTTTAACGGTTATAGATAGCACATAGGATGGAATACGTCGAATTAAACAGGAGAGTTCAGAGTTTACACTTTTTATAAAAAAAAATTATTTAATGGCCTTTTTGCAAAACAAAAAAAATAAATATAGGCCAAATTAAGAAAAAAACAAAGAAAATCGGAAATTTTTAGTTTAGATAACCATAACTATGTAACGAACTTGTACATAGAAAAATTTAGAAATGTATGAGTGAAATTTTATATAGAAAATTTTCCTTCATGTAATTCACAATACCTTTTTGAATTGATGTTATAAGTAGGGCAGTATAGATTCACTAGACACCTTGATCCGCCTACCCGAACTTCCTACCAAAAATTTCTAGCAAGTTGAACTAGCCTGTCCGGGAGACCTAGAAAATCCTACTCCACCTCCACCCCTGCCTATAAAGCGAGTACGGAGGGTTATCGGCAGTACGTGTAACAGACGGAAACCAATAATCAGTACGTGTCCAACGGAAAGCCATCCCAAAATCAGTACGTGAAAAACGGAGAACTACTGGTAGTACGTGTACAAACGGAATTCAATAGTCAGTACGTGTCCAACGAAAAGCTATCCTGTCACCAGTACGTGAGAAACGGAGGGCTAGTGGTAGTACGTGAGCAACGGAAACCACTAGTTAGTACGTGTCCAAAGGAAGTCTCTCCTGGCCCACATGCAAATTAGATTTAGAAGATTGACAAGAATTTCACTAATGTAATTTATTCTACATTTATATAGGGACTAAGAAGGAATAAATAATTAATTTGAACTCAACCGAACTGTTTTCATTTGGACCCCTCACTCCCAGAGACGTTTTGCTACCGACCGAGCTATTGGCGCCCGAGCAATCCCGACCGACCGAGTAAACGACGTCACAACTCTTGAGAGGAGAGGGACACGGCTGGAAAGGCCATGAAGCTCTGCATACAATGAGCATTTAACTGTGACCGTACGCCCTGTACTTTTTAAGATACAGGTTGTTTCGAGAAAAACTAGCTTGTTTTTAATCACCCTGCAACTTCTAAACGGTTGATGTGCCCCCCCCCCCCCCACTTTACAATTTTTTGTTTGACTAGGTGAGTTATATAACCTCCTGCGCTAACGGAAATACCCTGTATATTTGCCTAGAAATTAATAATGTAAGCTCTGGATTTTACACTGTATGCTTCTAGACCTATTTTTTCATCGAATCTAGATATATAATAATATCAAAGAGTACGGCTGTGCAGACTGCAACCTAGATTTGTGGTATATTTATCTAGAAGAGTGTGCAGAAGCTTTATATTACTTCTATTCTATCTAATATATACAAATGTCCAGCATTAGATATGTTTGTATTTCTAAACAAACTCGAAATCGATCCCACAACGCAGTAATCTATATTCACTTTAGTGGAATTAAATTTGCCTATATTCTACGCATTAAACTGGGTAAATTACGGAACCCAACAAATAAGTTGGATTAGTCTATCCATCACAAACACCAGCTAGGTAGCAACTAACCGTATCCGAAATTATTAATCGGCTACAAAAAAATTACTAAAAAGGCATCGCATAATATATTCGCACCTGCTTGTATATTCCACATAACGCAAACTATAATTATGTTCGTAGACAATAACCGTTAACAGTGTCAAAAAACAGATTAGTTCCACACATACATAATTTCCAGCATTTCCGTGTTAATCTAAAAACCTGAATGTTAGCATCGAGTCGAAATCAGATGGTTTTTTATTATACGAGAGTGAGGTGTAAATGAATTCATGAATAATAATGTAAAACCAGGGAGAAAAATATTGCAGGAGACAGTTGTTTTGAACGTATCTACAGTGATGGTGTGAATACATATACAACTGTACGAAAAAGGGATAATTTATGAGGGCAATTAGAGGTTGTAGGGTAGTTCGGTTTTCAAAGGATCTTCTTAAAGTTAAATTTATGTGGTTCACCGTAATTTTGAGAACAAACAAAAAATGCAATCAAAAACATATGCAATCAACATCAAATTACATTGTAACGTTCTTATGGCAGGTTTTAAATTAATCTACTAGAATTATGTATGCTAACAAAATGTATCATTCTGTGAAATTCGGAGAGATTTCTAAAAACCTCATTATTTAGACTAATAAATTTGAGATCTGTCAAAGAAATAGCTAGATAGAATTTTCATGTAATACGGGTAGGAACAAATTTTGGTTTCGGTTTAGATTGTTGCTCTTATCCGTAATAGCTAACCAGATATTTTTCTGCGAAGTACTTAACAAATTCATCCAGCGTAAATTCTGCATAAATTGATAGCTGTGTTCTTTTGTGCACCTTGTTCTAGAACTCCCATACATTGGAGAGAACTATTTGCTCTGTCGATTGAAGCGAACTATTTGTGCTGTTCGCTTCATTTAAATCTTCTATGAAAATGTAGGGGCGCTGTTCTACAATTTTCTAGTTGTAGAAGTTGGTAAATCTCAACTGAAAATGCTTGACATTTTCTCATATTTGAACTGTTTTTAGTTTAATTCACAAAATAATGGATTTCAATGGAGCTAAATTTAATAATAGAGCTTCATTTCCTGATAAAACTTTGGGTACGTATTGAAATATTTAACTGCTGAAGCAATGCAAGGGATTTGATTTGCTTTGGTATTGATTCTACTGAAAAGTAAACAGTTTTGTTATGAAATATTTTTTCTACTTTAAACTTAGGTGAAGAGTTCCTGGTGCCAACAAAAATTTACGTAAGCGCAATAAAACCTCTGCTGGAAAAGAAGTGTATAAAAGCAATGGCACATATTACTGGAGAACTCGGAGTTCATCTGAATGCGAACAATTTTCATATTCTTCCTGTTAGTTAGCAGAAAGTGGTAATATTACTCATCATGAAATGCAACGAACGTACAACTGTGGTCTTGGAGTTGTCCTAATTGTTGATTCCAAATTTGAAAACCTAATCATGGAACATTTGCGTTTTACGCATAAAGTGAGGTGATCAAACGAAATTCTCCAGACAGGCTACAAGTGGTTGTTCAAAATTTTGAAAAATGTATTTCCCGAGTTCAACGTGTCATTAGATCCCCGAAAAAGCGCGTTGCAGTTTTAATATCAGGCTCCGGTACTAATTTACAAGCATTAATCGACACCACAATCCAGAGGTATGGGAGCGGAAATAATTTTTGTAATTTCAATAAGCTTGGCATCTAGGGTGTGAAACGTGCTGAAAGTGCTAAAATTCCTGCTCTGTATATATCTCACAAAGATTTCAAGAGTAGAGAGGAATTCGATGATGCTATGACGAAAAAGTTAGATGAATACAAAATTGATATAATTTGTTTGGCGGGTTTCATGAGAGTTTTATCAGAAAAATTTGTTAAACGATGGAAAGGAAAACTGATTAACATCCATCCGTCTCTTCTACCTAAACATCCCGGATTACATGTTCAAAGGAAGGCTATTGAAGCTGGAGATACAGAATCTGGATGTACTGTTCATTTTGTAGATGAAGTGAGTTCATAATATCGAATTTATCCAGCTTTGTTTTTAAATGGAAATATTTCAATATTTTCAGGGCGTTGATACTGGTGCAGTAATAGTTCAAGAAAAAGTACCGATTTTGCTTGGTGACGATGAGGATGCGCTTACAAAGAGAATTCAAAAGGCTGAGCATTATGCATTCCCTAACACTCTTAAGCTGGTAGCTACGGGAATAGCATCATTAAGTGAGACAGGAAATACAATTTTTAACTATTAAGTCTGTGTAAATGCTTTTAATCTAGATGACGTACTTTTTATTATTGTTTTTGTTCAGACTATCAACATAAATTTATTTCTGTTATTATTTTAATCTTATTTACTATCTTTCGTCAGTTGTTATACCTTAGATGATGAAATCCTAGAGTATACTAAGTTTATCATTCCATTTGTAACGCAAAGAAATAATTATGGTAGAGCAAAATGGATTGGACACCCTCGAATAATAATGTTGTTGATTTTTGCACGTCCTCACGAGAAATCGGGTAACTCCTTCGTGGGTTTCCATACAAAAATTTCATTTTTCACGTTTACCCTATAATAAAAACAATAATAAAGTAAAATAATAAAATATCTTACCTTTTTGTGTTGATATCCATTTTATTTTTGTTTTCACCTGTTAATTTTTGACAAGAAGTGAATCTATAAGCAGTGTCAACTGCTGGACATAAAAATCTTGTTCTCTTGAGGCGTTCTTTTGTGTATCTCTTGTTCTGCTCTGTTCTGCGGACACAAAAGAACACAGCTGATATTGCAGCCTATACAGGGTGTTTCACAAGTGGTGGATAATAATGAAGGAGGCGATAGGTCATGTCGAGAAATGAAAAAAATTGTATGATAGAGGGGGGTGCATTCTCAACCCTTTCCGAGATAATCGGACTTAAAGGACTAAGGGTACGTGAAACGTAGGTTTGTACTAAAACAGTTATATCTCCTAAACGACAAACCGTAGATAGATGGTCGGGATGCTAATTTATAGAGAATCTCCTACACTTTGATTCAATGTGGCAGTGCTTCTTCTACAGTATGTAGTTTAGAAGAAACGGTCTGCCAAACTTCAAGTTTCAGCTTTTGTACCTCATTTTATTGTGTTTGAAGCAAAAAAACTAAAACAAAAACTTTATAATTTTTTTTCTGTCTTACTCCTGTTGAAGCTAAGATTGTTTTCTTTAAAACGCACTTTGTTTTCATTTTGTACTTTTCACCGTTTGTGAGTTATGACACAAAAATTATTCCAATGCATGAAAAGTCTACCTTGGAAGAAAATATGAAATAGTATTTAAAACCATAAACAACATTTTTATATTTATTTATTATGACCGAGATAGGAGCAATTAATAATATTAACTATTTAAAATATTTTCAAGTTGCAGGTAATAAAGTGTTTGTTTCTTTAAAAGGATGTCAGGTACACAATTTTCAACCAAAAGAGATGCCAGCAGGTAGAAAAGAGGATTCGTCATACTTTCTACTTTGTATTCAAAATGAGAGGCGTGTATTTTATAATACTTATCCCGATTTTCTTCTACATGTAGTGGAAGAATTTTTGTGTCATAACTCATAAACGGTGAAAGCTACAAAATGAAAACAAAGTGCGTTTTATAGAAAACAATCTTAGCTTCTAAGAGGAGAAAAGAAATTATAAAGTTTTTGTTTTAGTTTTTTTTACTTAAAACACAAAAAAATTAGGTACAAAAGCTGAAACTTGAAGTTTGGCAGACCGTTTCTTCTAAACTACATACTGTAGAAGAAGCACTGACACATTGAATCAAAGGGCAGGAGGTTCTCTATAAATTAGCATCCCGACCATCTTTCTACGGTTTGTCGTTTAGGAGATATAACTGTTTTAGTACAAACCTACGTTTCACGTACCCTTAGTCTTTTAACCCCGATTATCTCGGAAAGGGTTGAGAATGCACCCCCCTCTGCCATACAATTTTTTTCATTTCTCGACAAGACCTGTCGCCTCCTTCACCACTTCACCACTTGTGAAACACCCTGTATATCACCACAGAGAGGTCTTCACAATGAAACTAAACTGCTGATATACTGATGTGTCTCAGATGGCAAACACAAATAATCTGCGCAATTTTTTAATTATAAACTTAATAAAAGCCCAGGCTCTGCCTGTAATGCGTTCAAATCCCAGCATGCCTAATTTTTAAATGGAACAAAAAAAAATTATCTAAATAAAAAAATTGAAAATATATTAAAAATTAAAACAAAATTTAAGAACAACTTTTAAAAGTTTAAAAAAAAAATTACAAAAAGGAAAAAATAATAATAATAAAAAAACAAATTATATAAACTGAAGAGGGAATCCCAATCTGAGAGTGGGCAACTCTAAGTAGTAAGTTAATAATATTTAAATAAGAAGTAAAAAATAAATTTTATATCGTTATCTTAGAGGAAAATATATTTACGGTACATTAGAAGGTCTTAAAGGTAATTCTACTTCGTTAAACAAAAAAAAAAATATCACACGAGGCTTCCTCGCGATCCATCTATAAGTACGAGATAAAATGCTTCCACGCTAATCCTATGAGAGTGTACATAACAAGGATGTGGCAGCACTCGATGTGGCGAGACATCTCGAGGTATCTTGCTCGAGAATCATATTTTTCATTCTTTCGCGAGGTGCAACATGATTAATTTGATAACTGCCATATTTTTATAGGTTTTTGCTTTGATATAATCAAAGATTCAATCTAATAGGCTAAAACCGACGCTTACGGGATACCAGCATTACAAATTTACCAGAATTTACAAATGACATTATCTTTCCGGATGGCTCTATCAGTGACACGTGGAGATGTAATTACTCATGCGTAAGCTCAGTCTTTTGTGAATCGTTGTAGTGGAAATAAAATTCGATGATTTTACAATTATGCATTTATTTCAAGTTGTGGCTCTGAATATTCTTTAAGCTTAAATTTACTTCGTTATATTCCATAAAAAAAATTGTAAGCTTATTACATCGAACTAACTTATACATCGGTTGGTACGTCTGTCCATTTTAAAGGCTTATCATAATGAACGAGGGCCTGTTGGCCGCGTGTCTCACTTTAGAAAAAGGCATCAGAGGAGTGAGGATGAACAACGCTGTCAATAAATATAAATATCTATGAATATTCACAAAGTGTTGACTTTCATTTCGAAACAAAATTATCATTTCCCTACTTCTTACATACCATGGGTATTTAGATCAAATGTTAACCCGAATCATTTCGCTCTATTCATATCTCCTAATCCTCACTTAGTTGATTTGTTATTAGAGCACAGCTATTCATTGAACATACTGTTCACCATCATAGATTTTACGGAATAAGGCTTGCATGACTAACAAATTTTTAGCAGGAAATAATCAAAAAGCGTGGGGTCGGAAATTTGAGCTACTTAAAATCAATGATAGCATTATCGCATTCATACGCTTCCCAAACAAGATACCTTCCTACATATGCCTTTGAACTACAATCAAACCATATAAAAGCCTGGTGATTTTAGCATATAATACCTAAACTACATACATGGAAAGATAGAGGTGTCCAGTGAAAATATTTGTACTTTGCACTCAAAGCATACGAACAAGTTTCGTGGCTGAAGTAACTCTTCACATATTCATGCCACAAATTGAAGTGTGTCAATGGCACCTGGTTTGGGTTTCCACACCTGAGCGAATATATAAACTGTGGAGAGAGAAGCGCTTTGATATCTAAAACTTTTATTTGGATGCAGGCGAAAGCCGCTTAAAAGCTAACAAAGCTACACAAAGTGTTCTCAGTTTTATTACATGCTAAAGCCATAATCAACTCCTGTTTAGTTCAAGTTTATTTTGAGGGGTAATACAAAATTTTCGCAAGAGTAGTCTTTACTTCCGGTTATAACTATTTTAAAATGGTAGGGAAAATCTATACAAACAAGAATTGCACCGAGTCCTGAACAATTTTAATTACCAAAATAGGAAAAAGAATTAAGAAGCTTTCAAAAGAAAAATATTATTTGACTACTGAATTCTATGTATGTATGTGTGTGTGTGTAAAGTTTACATTATTTATCCTGCTAACTAAGCCGCAGTAAGTTCAATGAAGCAATTAATACCGTAGGTATGGTTGCATGTATGTATGTTTAACGTTCTGTAAAGGATAGCATATAAATAGGGATAGGATGCACCTGAAGGTTTTCCTTAAGCTTCCGTAGATTTATGGCTTTTGAATGTTGGGAGGAAAGAAGCACAACAAGACATTACGACAAATATTTTTCTTGTTGCCTGTATAATAATTATTTCGGAAGAAGTAGATATTTTTGGAATTTCTAATATTGTATTTCGATAAATTGTGTTGTCTTAGGAACATCGATATCTACTAAAATATAGATAAGAAATATTGAATGTATTTTTTCACGGAAATCATGACATTACGCAAGAATAAGGTCCTTTCAATCATACAAACTACAAAAACGTAAGCGGCTGAGTGAAAAATTCACACACATGTTTTCTCGTGCAACTAATACATAGCAGGCTTACGAAAAAAAATCACACTATCTAAATTTGTTCAAATTCGTTAAAAAATTCAACATTTTCTGATCATGTTGTAGATGAGGACTCTAGAGCCCTTTGTTGTCTCCCGACTCCCGTCATGTATTTTAAAAGAAAAAGGATTCCAGGATCGGTCTCCGGTATCCGAAGATTGTTTATTTCTCGTCATCAGGTCTCCGGAGATTATTTGTGTGTTCTGGTCAGTTAAGTGTAGGTCTACTCAGAAAGGAAAAGGAGTAAAGTGTCATGGAATAACAAGGTTTGCTAACAGATGTTCTCCAAGGCACTTGAGATGCAAATAAATGCCTTTGAAATTTTCCTGTCAAATCAACTCATTTGATATGCCTGGGGGCTTCATTTCGAATTGCAATTTTGTGACTTTTACTATGTTCACATGAAGCGGAGTAGACTGGATTATCGAACTCCGGAGTGAGTTAATGCGCCATGTGAAAACCAACTGGAGTGTAATAGCCTAGACCGGTTTTAATTTGGTAGTAGAATGAATTTGGTTTCATGTGAACACGGAGTGGAGTGGAACGGATTAGATTTTGACACTTCATCGGCGGTGAAGGTAGTGATATCACATTGGTTTGTTTTAAGTCCGCGCTTCAATTTAGTTTTGAAAAAATGTGTAATTTACAAGAGAGATTTTTTGAGGGAAACTATGATATAAATTATAAACCTATTTCAGAAAAAAATTATAAGTATGAAAAGAGCCTCAAGACATTTTCAAATGAAGTGAAGGAAATTCAGAAGGAATTGCAAGTTGACTTCATGAAGGAGCAGAAGGAGTTGTTTGAGCAACAAAAACAATTTGAAATGGATCTACAAGACAAGGAAGATCAAAGGTCAAGCAAGTTTCTGTCTGGCTTAAGATCAATTTTTCAACCCAATAATACTTGTGGATGTCAGAGCACTCGTAGTACATCAGCTTCATTTTCGGGATATCAGTCAACCTCTGGGCCTTCCAATTCATATGGGCATAAATCTTTCAGATATGTGAAAATGCAGGACGACGATTATTTTGATAGTTACATAGTGGAACGATCAGAAGAATAAAATAGATGGTGGTGTTTTACTTTCTTCTTTAAGTTTATTTTATAGTTATTTAAAAATGAATTATATATTATTTTTATTTAAAGAATGATTTTTTACATATATACTTATTTTTTCTGTAATAATATCTGCACGTGCGAGTAAGTAACATAAAAAGACTGGAATTAACATTTTAATTCAAAAATAAATACAAAAACATAACTAAAAATAATTGGTTTTCCTTAACTGGAAATTTTTTTCCAAGTACGTTTTTAAAATATCCCTATAATGTCTTCCTTCATCTGAAATTTGTTGGTTTACTATTGAGGTAGGTTGGTGGAGATGATGGAGATTTCGCATAGCTAGCCAATTTATATAAAGAAATTGCCACTTTCACTTCAAGCGATAAAGGCTTCTGACAAGGTAAAGAGTTTTCACTTGGCTTCAGTTCATCTACTACGAGTGAACAAACAAAATCAAATGTACTTTTTGTCAACCTAAAATTCTCTAACCACTTTTGTTCATCGTAAGTATTTAGTACATTTACCCAAAAATCTTTATTAGGTGTCGGTTTTTTCCACATTCGGCCATAATTTGGTTTACATCTCTCCAAACTTTTCGTCATCGCACAAAATGTTGATTGTAGAACTGAATTATAGTACCTTCTCATAATTTGCGACAACATTTTTCGGTATACTTTTATCCTTCGCTTCGAATTCCTCTGTGCTTTCATACAATTTTTTAGAAATTGTAAAGTTATCATTCTTTTCATGATCCGTCTTTCAATAAATAACTTCAAACGACAGGTGACTTTCAATTGAGAATTGTCGGAAAAGAAGATGTCTCTCTCGTCGATTTAATCCAGTCCATCGCATGTGAGCACTTGGTACTTTGCGAATTAGGACTATTCCAGTCCAGTCTACTCCGCATCATGTGAACAAGGTAATTGATTTAAGATACAGAGTCATCTTTCATCCTCTATAGGTACATATATTGATGTGTAGGTGGTATATGTATGTACATATATATGCACATTGAAGGTATATCAACTCAAATGGAGGGAATCGTATAAAATTAAAATTTAATAATATCCAAATTGATTTAGAACATGCAACAATTCTGTGAAATTGATTTAGAACATGCAACAATTCTGTAATTCATGCTAGTAATTGATGCAGATTCAATATTGATTATTGAGTTAAATATTGGTTTCGCATTAAAAATGTTGAGCTTGTTTAAATACAATGTGAACTTTTCGAAAATGATGCTTTCTTACTATATGTCAAATAAAATAATTAATTGTGACATACATATGTGCAGTTTTTATTGATTGTACTCAGACAGAAAAAAGCGAAAATTTAATTTTAACGAAAATATTCATATGAATGTGTTTGGGGTGTTATGGTTTACCGTGTCAAACCGTTCCAGAAAGTAGTTAAGAAGTAGCTGCTACGATGAAATCGTCTGAAGCGGTAGCTACTGGGCTAATTAAATGTAATGCTGGTAGGCCCGGTTCTTTTCTATTGGAGTCCAATTGTGTAGATTGTGTGTGTGCTTTTTTTTGGGCGAACAGCTCCAGGCAAAACCCCAGAATGAGCTGTTCCTAGAATTGTTCCAGAATCTCAAGCATTTTCACCGTGTTGAAATTTAATCAACACTCTATCATTGCCGTTAACTCTTTTCGGGCCAAAATATAAAAGAAACCAAAATTGTTCAAAATATCACTTTATTTAGATTTTATATTGCTCATTTAGACATAAAAAAATAACACCCGCAGGATCTTGCGCCAGGACATGGTATGCTGATCCTACCACTGCCCAAATTAGGATATATATTGATTAGGATAACATGGTATTTTACTTGTGGAAATCGCTAAAGCACAACTTGGTTTCACTCAAACAAAGTGGCACATTAAATGTAGAGCACATCCACTTTGTATGTCATTGATGGTCTTTTTTACTATAGTGAGCACAGCATCATAAGGTGGTTCTTCTTATTGGCAGATGTTGTGATGCTGCACGTATAGCTGGGTTTATATATGGTTTATTTTGCTTTATTTGGACTTATTTTCCTGTTTTGGGTCCTTATTTACGTTGAGAAAATTGTATATTTGTTAGGGCCGCGATTATGTCCAGTGTAAAATTTTTTAGAGGTTCGTTATATCCTAGAAATGTTGCTAAGATATAATAATTTACGACAGTCAAGAAAGTGGTAAAAATTTCTGGGCCACCATTTCCTGCTTTTTCTATCCAACTCATATTATTTTTTTAGTTGGTCAAATTTGTCCACGTTGTTCACGTCTGTTGTAATCTTGAACTATATGCTGGCAACAAATTAACTGAGAGGATCCATCACGAGTTCAACTATGATCTTCAGTTACATGCTCAGGATCATGAAAATTTGACAGAAATGTAATTGCTTAATTATCCAACCATTTCAGAAATAGAAGTCCAGTGTCACTAGTTCTCCAATCAAGGTTACCTCTAGCCAAATTTTTTATCAGCTTTTGTATGCCTGGGCATGTATTTCCGATTTGTTTGCACAGTTCCACAGGCACAAGTACCCTTTCTTTTCAGTTCAACCAACAAATTGTATGATGTGAAATTGTTGTCAAAGAAGAGTTTGTGATGCTTACCAGAAAAATCTGAAGACAAATTTAAGATCACACTTTCGCCGAGATTCGTCTGTACTATATCACCTATCTTTCCTGTATATATTTCGAAATTGCATATATAATCACTTTTGTCGCACAGCATCCAAACTTTGTACCCCCTTTTTATGGGTTTTTTTGGCATATATTGTTTTAGTGTGCAACGAACTATGAATTTAATCATTGACTCATCAACTGCAATATATTCTTCCTTCAGGAACAAAGTTATCATGAAATCTTTTCAGCAACATATCCAAACAGGTCTGAACTTTATAAAGCTTATTAAAATTAGCTGACCTTCTTTCAGGCATTACAGAGGTATCGTTCAAATTAATATCACTTAGAAGCCAAATAAATCGGTAATAACTTCGAAATAAATTCGTCATGTAGTTCAGGATGTTCGCCTGCCATCAAAAAGTTAATTCCAATAAATACTTGTATTTCTGCTGATGTAGTTGGAATATAAAACTTTCCTGATTGTTGTGCATATAAATTGGTTTGAAACACAATATGGTTTATTATTTCTGCAATTAAAAATTGCTTTAAAATGCTTAGAGGATCGTGCAATGGGAGATTGTTGCTGTTTCCTGATGGCCAATAATTGCTTCCTAAAAATGGTATTGGGAAAGCGATAGCAAAATCCTTTGTTCAAAGGGGTGCATGAACATGCCCTTGATTCCACCATTGCTGCAACTCAGATATTGGGATTTCATCGTCGCTGTCAAACTCGTCTCTTAAAACCTTTAGATTGATAATCTAATAATTTTATAACACCATTTTTAATCAATTTAACATACGGATGCCGTCGAAGTTGTTATATTATTTTCCGGTGAAGAATTCTCATTTTCAACACATAGCGTACTATAAGTCTTCAATGTATTCGAGCTGAGGAACTAGATTTTTCGCACCTTTTATCGGCCCTCACTCGATAGTATCATATCCGATCGGAAAACGGGTTGTACTGTTCACCTCAGCTCATTACCAGCTGTAGAAGTTTTATTTTCTAAATTCTTTTAGGGCGGTAACCGGGGTATATGGCACCCAAGCTCATGAAAATGGGGTTTCCGGCGGCGACAAAAACGTCCCGAGAAAGTTTCCTGAATCAGAAAAAAATACACCATCCGATAGTAGGGCGGGTCTCTTAAATAGATACGATACTTGCCGTATTGGAACCCCCCCCCTCCCCCAAACCCCGCCGGGGACTTCTCCGCCAACATAAAAGTTATGCATTACATGGGCCTAATATTCAGATACATGGAATAAAAATTAGTAATTTATCTCAATTATTCAAGTCACTATGACTAAAAATCTATTCGAATTAGTACTTTGGGGTGAGAAATCACGAAAAATAATCATAACACGAAAACTGAAAAAAATCGTAGAATATACATGGGGGTGATTGCAGTTCCCCGAGAGACGCTCTATCTCCTATTATCACTATTTTTTGTGACATCCTGTATAGTGAGAAACGAAATTTTTGTATGGCAACACTATGAAGGAGTTACCCGATTTACCCGAGTTACTCTTCCAATTTTACAAATTATAGAACTGAGTTGTGAGCTTCGGTACTTATTTCCTCGCACAAATTTGTTCCTGAACACTTTCCTTGTTCTGTTTACACTCTCCTGTTCGCAGCCTATTTTTGTGCCAGTCCACGCGGTGCATTAGATTATTTGCAGTAAAATTTCAGTAACAACAGTGAAAAAAACCAAAACTTTGACCTAATATCATTTCTATGATGGTGAGCCCGGTGTGGTATAATGGCACGGAGCCGCCAGCTACAGCACGGTAATAGGCATTGACGTAGAAATGCAAAATATGGACAGAGAAAAGTTACAAGATCTTGAATGATATGTTGCAGGACATGACAGTAAATAGAAAGATAAACAAAACCTAGAATAATCAAAAGAATGGCAGAAAAGAGAATCATATAGGAAGGCTTCATACTAGCAAGTGGCAGCCTCGTTAACTCAATTGATAAGTATGTGGGAGGCTTGGGTTCGAATTTCCCCTCAATACTACGCTATCCCATCCACGTAGTTTCTTTTCGACGTTTTTAATTTCTCCAATTCCATATTTATATATTACATACCTCCCTCTGCTCTTCCATCATGATTTCAATACAATATATATGCTTATATGCTCCACGAAAGGTGGATAGTGTCATAAATAAAACGTATATGATAACAAACAAAATGTTCATGTTATGGAGCCAATCATGACATCCCCATCATTGACTGTGGCTGAGACCACTTACATCTACATAGATGGGAAAAACTCACAAAAAATCAGTCGAATTAAAACGAGCTAATGGTCGGCTAATAGAAATCTCTATACATTCTCTTTCTCTCTCTCTCTCTCTCTCTCTCTTGCTGTATTATGCCACATAGATTCTACGCAATGATAGCTTTCGTTGGTTGAATAAAAAGTTAACGAGCTGTCAAAAAGTTCATTTCGAGATTTTCTTATCAAGTTGTAAGTTGTCTCAAGCTATGGAAAGCTCAAGAACGATTCAAAAAAGCTGAGGTAGCAGACCCTCGGCTATGTGAAAGCCCTATGTTCCCACGATAAATGTGAAGAAGGCGAATAAAGAAGAAATGAAAAAAAAAACTCACGATCGAATTCCTACTCATCCTGGCAACCTTTGTGACCAGTTTCGACTTTAAATTCAAAACGAACAGAAAAAAGTTAAATTTAAATTTCACTCGAAAATCAAAAACTTTTTATTTCAAATTCAATACAGCAGATAAATGAACTTTAGGTGTGTACTTAAAAGCATTAATCAAAACTCGACGCTTGACAGGACTCACAGCTATTTGCCGCTCTGCTCTTTCTAATTATTCTCATTGGCTTTATCAAATTGAATCACAATTGTTGAATAATTTATCCAGATATTTATAAAAGTCACAATTAATCCTTTAGTTAACTCCAAACAATTGAATACGTTCAATTCGTACGGTCGCAATGCCAGTTGCAGTTTAAACATTTCAACCTGGTAATATGTGAGAATTTTCATTTGTTGTTCTAAAAAATAAAACAAAAAAACAAAAATAGTCCTGAATGCCTGGGAACAGAATGCATCGCAATGATGCCAACAAAATAATGACAAAAACATTAAATTTACAATCTCACGTCAAGATGACATTTTAAAACTTGGTTTTTTTTTTTTTATTATTATATTATATAACGAAAGTAAAATATTTGTTTTCTTTTTTGTTTTCCAATCCAATCTTAACATATGTCAACCACACTAATACCAATTATGTATAAAACATTTACTGAGGACATTTAGTTATTACAGTTAGATCGCATTCTGTTCCAAGGTTAAAAAATACTTACACTTCTCTGAAGCCTATTGTCATGCTGAATATCGAAACTACTCCAATAATCGATATTAATATGAGAGGCTTTCTCAACAGAATCCACAGTCGCAACAAGGATTGTTATACTGACGATGCCAATAATGGTAAATATCAACTGTGGCTTGAAATTTGAATTTTGAGCATCAAAGTCTTTGTAGGTATTAAAAACGTTTAAAATAAGCGCTTGCAATGTTGTAATAATATAAGCGAGTATTTGCCATTGGAAAATATTTTTGAGGTCATATGCTGTTCGGGAAATTTTCCAATGGATTGCAGCCATTTTGTCCAACTCATCACTACAATCGCAGCATCTCTGCATTGAAATCTTTCGAAGTTTACCTAATTCCATGTAGATTTTTCGCATGTACGCATTTAGTTGCTGGAACTGAGCCCTTGAAACGACCATAAAAGTCACAAAAAATATTAAAACAATGAAGCGCGTTTGGAACACAGAGTAAATGAATAGAAATGTCATAATATTAACCTCCGCAGATGATTTCATATAACTCGTCAATGAATAATATATGTATGTCACTACTATCAACAATTGCACTATAAGAAAAATTAGAGCCATTTTGCCATAGACTGTCGGATTTCGTGTTAATTTCAAAATATCTCTGTGATTTGACAACAAATTTTCAAAACAAGCAAATATATGACCGGCTTTAGTTAGCAGAGTTATTCGTAAAAGAATCGCATTAATTGTTACAAAAATATGTAATGGATATTGCACTACGTTTATAATAAAAGTGTCATTTTCATTGTGTACGGCATAATACAAAATATATATAACGGATCCGCTTAATACAAAAATTGTCACAATCGATTGAATCTTGCACAGAAATTTCGCGGTTTTAGAGCTCTGAACCAATCCTTGAGTAAGATTTATGCGAAATGTTATATAGGCGAAAATTCTAGTTAAATAATATATGAGAAAAAATAAACCGTGCAAGATGAACTCACAACAATTCATGTTCATGTTTTTAAACTAACTAAATTTTGAGGGTTGAATTTAGTAGAAAAACTTGCGTATTAATCACCTTCTCGAAACCCTCTATATATAATGAGTAGATCCGTGAAAGCTTTTGAATTTTTTTATAATCATTAAAATGCTACGCCACATTTATAATGTTTTTAAAGGGGACGGGTGGCTTTGTACACAAGTTTTCTGATAAATTTATATATACTCTAAATAATGAGATTGTCACACGAATAAACTTAATTTTAAAACTAAATCAAAATTATTGATTTAAAACTATTGAAAATGAGGCCACAGTTCTTCAATTTAAGTAAAACATGCTATTTACTTATTAATGTAGTAATTACATGGACTATATGTGAATGTAATATTGCCATGATTTTAATAAAATTACTTTATTAAATTCAGCCTGTATCGAATACTGGTTTACATGGATGAGAGCAAACCTAATATTTAATGAGTAAAATTTGACTCTTCTTCAAGTAAATTTGCGCTGTCGTAAACAACAGATCACTCTGATCATGGAATTATTACGGACATTCATGTTTTTTTTTACTTGTTTCAGTTTGATGATAAGTTTTTACAGAAATAAAGTGGTGACTTTACCATTTTCATAGACAATAAAGATTGCCGGAAGTGCTATCTTTCATTTGATGTACCACATGTTGTAACTACCCGGTTTTATTCTTATTATCTTATTTCTATACGATATTCCTCTATACATACATAACTAAAAATGCATTATAAGGTTGGACAAAACCCCCGAAAATACTTCACAAACTATGAAAGGAATGCACGTGTTGCTTATGATAAAGGGAGGAAATGGAGCCGAGAAGGTGCGGGGATAAAATGGAAACGACTTAACGGAAAATAAAAAAAAATAAAACAATAAAAAAAAAACCAGAGCTTGCGATAAGTCTCAGAGAGAAGCTCAAGATCTGTAAGATCAATAAAATAACTGAGAAATTGCTTGTTAATTAAATATGCATGGGTGCTATAGGCTACATTTTATTTAATGGTAATGTGTGGATTTGTGCGGCCTAGCAGTAAATTTCCTTATCGCTATATATAAAAAATATACAAAAGTATAGGTGAACAATTTGTGGAGGAGGGATTTTTTTCGATGGGGTGTGTTGTCACCTCAAAGAAAACTGTCCAAAATACATCATCCTTGGTATCAAAATAAAGAGGGAAGAGAATGTAATAAAGTGGTGTAGATCCTTTTTGATCATTTTGACATCATAACTGAATTTTTAACTCCGAAAAACGATTTTTTTACACTGGGGTCACATACACCCCACTTCCTATATATTGCATATATTTCTTTCGCTCTTTGCTTCACGTCAATTAGCACTCTTTTGTGAATATTTTGAACATGCCAATAATGAGTTGAAAATATTTTCATTTTCCTATCAAAAAAATGTCGATTTTTCCACCTTAAAAAGGACTAATTCACTTTCTTTTGCAGTTATCTCTAAAACCATTTATCGGACTTAAAAACTAATTACATATCTAATTAGGGGACAAAATGTGGATGGGATTTCATCCTATATAAGCTTTAACGTGCATATTTTAAATTTTTTGTAGCATATTTCTGTAGTGAAAGACGACCAAATTAAACTCTTTCGTGTGATTTAAACTTTTTAGTGAGTAGCTTGATATACACTAAAAATTCATATTTCTGTGTAAGTATTGCAAGGATTTCCATAGTTTAATTTGAAAATTCCTATGTCATATACATTATTATTTTTAGAAACCTGTTATGTGCTAAAACCGTAGGGAATGTACTGTCATGAAATCGAGAGGAAACGTTAAATCAAGTATTGGTTATGTAACAGAAATTTCCAAAATATGTATGTCGTAGACACTTGGCGTAGGTTAGGACGTCATGAAAAGTTTAGGCAGTTCATGAAATGTAAGCAGATAGTGTAACAGTTTGCGGTTAATTACTTTTTACACGAAGTGAGTGAGTTTGACAAATTGTAACAAAGAAATTAATAAAAAAATTGATTATATTAATATAATGCATTTAGGGCAGAAAATTTCCTTCGATAATAAGTCCTGGATATTTTTGTAAAACACAGTTGCACAAATGTGTTGTTTTAATCCCTAAAATTTTACACCAAGGATATATTTTTTTAAACTTTTTTAAGACCAAACTTAAAATTTCGTGTATGCACGTCTCCGAGCGTTTTTCTAGAGACTTTTTTATTATAGTCTCCAGAGACAAAAGTCTATTGCCGTATAAACATTTCGAAAATTTTATTCACTGTAAACTAAACACTTGAGACCAAATGTGTGTTAGCCTGTATCTTTACTTTTATAAATGTTGGGCATTTGAGTTCTTGCAGGGATTAGGATAGACTTGAGTTGCGGTATCTACGTTATGAGAGATATTGCAGCAAAATTATTATAATAACTGAGAATTATTCAATATCAATGATATACGTCTTATTAAAACGAAAATCTCTTCCAAGAATGCCATCGATGTGCAGTGAAAAATTATATTCCGATTCCTTCGATCTCCAATCTTGCCGATATTCTCCCCAACAACGTGCCTATTCAAAGACCTGTAATGCCTGTTATTTTGCAGATTATATTTCTTACACCTCAATTCAAGTAGAAGATTGGCTGGCAGCCCAGAGGGAGAGAGAGAGCAGCATGTGGGAGAGGGTACATCCTCCCGGAATCAGTGCGGAAACAGAATTAGAAGACATTTTTGAAAAGGATCCACGTTTTCCCAACAGAATGACAGCAGACGATCCTTTTAGTTAATTATACTATCACCGTTTTGCATTTCTTCATGAAACAGTGAGCCATCTCCCATCAAAATCCATTCTAAAATTTAATTAATTTTTTTTTAATCTTAATGGAAAAAAATTGTTTGTCACTGAACTAAACGGAGCAGGATTCTTTTGACGCAGGACCTTCAAACTAAAATATAACTGAAAAAATTTTCGAAACGGATCCACGTTTTCCCGAAAAAATGGCAGAAGACGATCCTTGAAAATTTAATTAATTATGCTATCGCCCTTTGACATGTCCTGAATGCCCTGACATGCCTTTTGACTTGCCCTGAATTGCCCTGACTAGCCCTTAATTGCCCTAACAAGTTCTTCGGCATCTATTTCTATTTCTACAGCTTGTTCTGATAGCAGCAATTCTGATATCTCTGCGATATTTTCTGTAAATTATACTATCGAAATGCATATGCTGAACAATTAATTATGTTCTGTTAACATGTTAGTTGGCACTGTTGTAAGTATTTACTGATGAAATTCTTTGTCCTACGAATAGTGGGTTCCGCTTTTCGTAATACAGTAAATTCTGCAATTTCGGCTTGTAACACCATATTACGAGTTCTTCTTCTGCCATTGCATTGGTTTTCTTTAATTCCTGCTCTAATTATTATTTCTGATGTTGAGAGTATTATTGTTCAATTTTGAGATAATCGCATTGTTCATAGATTTGAACAATATTCAGATAGGAATTTAAACCTTCTATTTTTGTCGTAAAATTTGGAACATTCTGTTCTCTTTGTCGAAGCTTAGTTAGTTCATTTTGAATTTGGAATGGATCTTCTATAATTCGGAAATGTCTTAGGGAAATTGTTCTGAAAACTTCTAATGCTTCGGGTTATTCTTCACCTTCAATTTAGTTTCTAACTGTGTGCATTACTCGTACAATAAACTAAAATATTTTTTTTTGTATTATCATGTACATATTTACTGATGTTAAATAAATTTGTGAGATTTTTTATGTCACCATTAAATTCTGGGACTGTTTTGAATGTGATCTCTATATCGAAATTTCTCATAATTGTGGTATTTTTTATACTTAAATTACTATTATTACTATCTTTACTGACTTGTCAATATTTCATACTACTATGGATTCCTTTTCACCGCTTTATTAATTCTTCTATTTTATTCTTAATTATATTTTCTATTTCCAAATACATTGCAAGAAATTTTGTTTTCAACTCAATGCAGTGCATTTTCTCTGGACTAAACTTCGTCGGAGTAAGCAAGCCCCATTTGATGTCTTTTAAAAATTTTGAGTATTGCTTCCAATTCATCTATTTGTGATTACAAAACTTCAAGATTCATTACAACAGAAGAATTGAACCCTTATATTTCTGGACTTATACGGTAATCTTAACATATTAGCTGTGTTCTTTTGAGTGCGCAGAACAGAGCAGAACAAATGATACACAAAAGAACGCCTCATACATTTTCAAAGAAGATTTAAATGAAACGAACAGTACAAATAGTTCTCTTGAATCGACAGAACAATTTGTTCTCTCCAGTATATGGGAGTTCTAGAACAAGGTACACAAAACAACACAGCTTCTAAAAATAAAATTATATATAAAAATATTTTTTATGAAAGACTTTTATTTTAAAAAAAATTACTAAAACTACTTACAAGTCTCTTGCACAATTACTTCGAGCGCCCCAAAACTTATACCCCTTCCCCGCTTGGCGGAAACTAGCATTTTGCATCTGAAAATTGCGCATATATGTATGTATAAATTCCTCTGCTTTTGAATCCGGGTTAAGTTTTCTGATGAGTTCCTATAAGCCCTTCGATAGGCCTTTCGATGAACATACCACGAGCTCTCTCATATTCAAATGTCATGTACATTTCGACGAAAGTTCGTTGGTATGTTGCATTGATTATAAAAACAGTAAAGTTTTTACTTCTGACGCATAGTTGAAAATAGAATTCGTTTAAGAAAGATGTGTAATGTGCTGTGAACTGAATTGTGTAACATGTATGCCTTTAAAATTTTGAATAGGTATAAATATATAGGTCAAAATGATTTTCTTTCTAGTTCATCATAGTCTCCTTGTGCGGCTAATACTCCGAGAATCGTTTGAAAAATTCTCCATCTATCGACTGAGCTATGACTGGTCATCAAAGTCGAAAAACTCTTTGCTTTCCAGCTCCCCCAGACTTGGAAAAGAACTAGCTACCTCGGATTTGATCTCCCCCGAATCCTCATAACTCCTACATAAATTGTTCGCCGCTACTCCCAGTGTACTAATATGGTCTTCTATGATCCAATGACCTGTAATGACCCCTACTAGATTCCTGGTATATGTTTTGGTTCCATTAAGGAATTCTGCTGTCCTCTAACTGTCATATGCAGGCCACAATTGCCTCGTGATATGGCAGGTTTCCCTATTTATTCACATAAGGCTTGCCCTTTACTAGGGTCTGATGGAGATCCTCACATAAACTGTTGTTGCGGATCTATCCATCTCAGAGCCCCTTTTGGAATATCCATTTGCCTGGGATATCCATGTGCCCAGGTATCTAGCATAGGATCACCTTGTAACATGTAGTCAATTCCTCAACGCTAGTAATTTTGATTTAACCAGCACAGCATCCAGCGCCTTAATAGCTGCCTGGTCAGTGTATATGCAGACATGTCGAGAGAACTCGCAACACATAGATAACAGTATTGCTGTGGACTTCTTTAAATGGACATGATCATCAACGTGATCAAGGTTGTGATCGCGATGGGAGCAGCCGTACCACGAGGGGTAAAAATCAGCGTAATGGTAAAGATGATGTACTATCAGCCAGCAGATGTAATAGTTAGCTAATACCAGCGCTACAGTCCAGCTATTTTTACTAATTAAAATAAGAGAGGGCATGAAGTTTTATTAACAGGTAGACGTCAATTAAGCCGTACAACCCTCGCATAACTAGATCGCAATCGTGGCTGGGTCAATAGATTTCGCTCTAATAGCTCAAATTTAGGTCCGTTGTAAAAGTAGGTGACAGGTCATAATATGACTTGAAATTCCTAAAGACAGCTCTATAAATTCCTCCGCAGCATCTATAAATGGACTTATTGTTGTGGTTATTTATATTGAACTGGATCGCTGGTAAAAAGAAAAAAGCAGTAATACGAAGCAATGCAATCAATACAATCTTTTGCTAAACAATGCAAATGGTGACGATTTTTGCAGAATTTCCATATGGACAAAGAAGAAATCCAGAATAATAATTTATTATGCGAATTGTTTTAAAAATGAAATGTTACTAGGATTTATGAATTTTTTAGACTAATAAATAGTTCCGACTGGCACTAGCTTTCCTCTAACATCAGGTTTCGCTCCATCTCCATGGTAGAAGTTCGATTAGTATCATAGATAAATTGAACATTGCGGTGTGACCATTTTTCATCATCTGGAAAAAACTTCTAACACGTATCAATTAGCACTGGGAACATTGAAAAAATCGGGATATCCAAATTACTTAATATATCTATGGTGGTATGTAGCCACCGCTATAGCCTAACCTGCACCCTAGAACTTATCATCATCATCTACATTATATACATATGTTTGTAGATTAAATAGATTAAGTAGATTTTTCAGCTAATTCATCACAGATAATCCGCATAAATCGCAACTGAAAATTTGCACCACAAAATAGACTTCTCCTTCTTAAAAATAATGTTGAAAAATTGCCAAAATAAACAAAAATTGTTAGAATTGTTACAGAATTTTCCAGATTTCCTTCATAAAGTTTTCCGAAAACTTAAACAGAAACTTATTAGTCCAATGGGGATTGAACTTTTATATCCTTTATGTAGCTTACGCCTGGCAGTCATAATTTGGCAAGAATTCCCATTAAATAAAGAAACAACAGAAGCCAAAACATTACCAGACTTGGATCAAGTAGTAAATGAAAAAAAGAAAAAAAAATCTTTTTTCCATGATGAATTTGTAAAGTTTTAAAATTAGTTAAAAACTTTCTTATTGAATTTTTCTGAAATTAGCGTTCAGCATGACATTTATGCGAAACTCACTTCCATTTTTAAATACTTGGAAAGTAATTTATTAGACAAATAATTTCAGATGAGAATTTCATTTATTCTTTAAAATTTCTGAACAAATATAAGCCCACTTAGCGGGAAAACTTGAGAAGAGTTCAAATAAATAACAACAAAAACAACAACAACTGAAACCGCAGTCACATTCCATAAAATTTATTGCTTTTAAATTTTTCGAAAAAAAATCCTGTCGCAACTAATTCCCATTAGGAAAGCAAATACATTTCAACTCTGAATAGCAATTCGATGCCGCTTTTATACGCATTTTAAACAACAAATCTTCCGGAACTGTCTTGGTGCACAAAGAGTTTAGACACAAGAAAATCTTATTCATTCAGTCGATCGAGTTCCGCTTTGGGTCAAATGGATCCAATACACCACAATGCGGTGTCGACTGAAAGCATGTACTTATTGGCATTTTGTTGGCATTTTTGGCACACTGCCTTTAATGCTTGAATATCCCCACCAAATTCAATAATATAAATTCGAATAAATTGGAGCTTTTCGAAAACAGCTGATACTTGAATTTGCTCAAGTTCGACAATGTTATCTGTCTCTCCCCGACAAACACTTCTCTTTTGTGAGTCACGAAGAGAAGCCAGAATAAAGGAGCCTTTCGAAAACAGCTGATATTTAAATTTCCATAAGTTCGAACATTTTATTTCTCCTCCACAACCACTTTTCTTTTGCGAATCACGAAGAGAAGCCAGGACAGAGGAGTTTTTCGAAAACAGCTGATATTTCAATTTGCTCAACAATGTTATCTATCTCTCTTCACCAACTACTTCTCTTTTGTGTCTGACGAAGAGAAGCCAGAATAGAAAAGGCTCACGAGAATATAGTCGGTCGAATAAGGTAAAAGGATTGAAAGCCGTTCTTCGTGTAAAGCAAGCTTAGTTAACTGTTTTCATATGCAGTGATAACTTCTCCATATACATTGCATGCATGTATCTTTCGAGTGTACTTTCGAAGCTAGCCTGTCGAACAAAAAGCTCTTTTTGTTCCAATCCAGTTCACCCATTCGAGACCACCCACGGAGAGTAGGAGCGGTGATGATGGGGTGGTATTTGATGAAAGCTAAGAGAAAGCTGCAAAACAGGAAAGCAAAAATATTTTTTGTATAATCAGTGCGTGCTTTAAGTAAATTAGTTCAGTTTGGTTCTAGCTGTTGTCGATTACGGAGTGTGCGGTGTTTATCTGTCGACGTTCGGGCCTAGTAGAAAGGGAGTCGTCATTTTGAAATGTTGCAAAGTCGTCGTCGATTTTAATAAAAACTGTGGAGAATCAATCCCAAAAGTAATAATGTCCTTTTGTAATACTGAAAAGTGTTTGAAATAGTGTTGGTGTAATTAAGGTGTAAATACCTGTGATATAAATGTTCTCTCTAGTCATATGTGCAGGTATTTGTGTGTGTACCGTATGGTATTTAAATAGTAATTAAAAAAAAAGTGGTTTAAAACACGTGCTGGATCCTGCACTTATTATTATTATTAAGTTGCTGCTGCTGCTACTTCTACCGGTCAATATGGCAATCCGAAAATTGTCAAATCTAAAGTAGCGAACCCATAAAAAAAAGACATAAGGTACTCCCTAATCGCGTGACATTAGACAGTGGTTGAAGTTTGAATAATAAATAAAATGTTAAAGTTCGACTTATCTTCTTCACTTCCACATCGCCTTACTCATTTTTTAGGAAGTGGCACCCATTTCATATCGGTCGTCACCTTGGCATTTAAATTTTAGTTTCTCAGAATGGATATAACGGTTTCTACGTACTCTTGGATTGGACGAATTAAGATAACACAGAACTCTTTCCAAATTTGTGGATGGACAGCTTTCTTTTCGGCAACACGTATTTTTTGAAGAGTTCTTCGTTGAGAGAGGGTGTTGAAGGAGCTTTCCATAATAGTTTGTATCTTCGCTAATCAAGACAGGAATATTTCATCATTATAAGAGCGCATGCTGCATCAATTCTCTTTCCAGGATAAACAGAAGGATACGTTCGGACTAATGAAGGTGGGCATATTAGATAAATTTGGATTATGATGTCGAAGAGTCACTAACTTATATCCAACAAAAGTATATATAGTTAATGTTATTATTATTATTATTGTGGTGTCGAATAGTCGTTCCAATCGCATGAAAATTCTATGAAATTTATCGTCACACAAACTATATATGTGCCGACGTATTTCCTATCTACTTTGTCACTCTCAGCTTAAACCAAAACTGACCGAGTCCAGTATGTAAAACCGAGTGTGTGTTCGAGACTATGAATGCTCTCTTGTTATCTATCTAAACCACACAAAAACCACTGACAAATGTAATATAGTTTTGGTCCTTTGGTCAGTTTGTAATAAGCATTTCCATGAATGAAAATGGATATGTGCCAGACTTTAGAAAATCATACACAACAATGTATGTAGGCTGGACAGAATAGTATAGTTTAGTTAGGCGTAGAGAGGACTCTTCGGGATAGGAAAATATAGTGATTGTGCAAAACAGACCATAAATAGATTTGTCGAACGACTCCAAGTAAAATGTTGGCAAATGTTTCAACTTTCTTTCCAAGTATACCGAACTTGTTTTCGCCTGAGGCCCATTGCTGACGAGAGATGCGGGGATAAAATTCTACTAGTGGAATTACTACTATATATCAATGTAGAGCCCAAGTTTTTACATGTTTAGAAATGAATTATAGGTGGAATGAGAGACAGTATCGGGAATCATGAATGCTAGCTAGGATTTTTGTGATTTGGTTGAAAATGGGGGAGTATGCGAGTGTGCTAATGCCGTATTTAGCTCTAAGGCATTTGAGGTCTTGTTACATCTGCAGTAGAAGTGAAATTTCTTGTTTTGTTTTTTGTGGTAAGTGATGTATGTAGGAAAGTCTGCCAGCCTCCGCCACCTCCGGGTATTTGTAGTGGATATAGAATACTACTTATGTAGTATGCCCTATTTGTTGTATCTCTAATTTTAATTAAATAGAGAAACAGTTTTTAAAGACATACACACTAGGGATAAGGCTAAAGAGATCTGTTAAGGATTATGCAAAAGGATTATTGGTGGAGGAGCTCAAGAGTATAAGGCCCTCGTCTGAATTTACCACAGCTGTAAAATGTTAATGGTAAGGAAAGAATTATACAAAAGCAAACTATTTTTACCAAAATGAAAGAATATGTATATGAAGAAAATTGAAATGATGTCTCTGGGAGCTGCAACACGAGTATGTTCACAATTTATCTATTTCAAACACCAATTACATATTGTCCAAATGTCTGAGGTATAAGCAGCTGTTTTCTGTAGTTCAAGTGAGATTTTGCAGACTATAACTCTGAGTTTGATAAAACAAAATAAGAAAAAAACAAATAAAGAGAAAATTGATTTGGTCTACCTCCAATAGACAACATTAATTATTTTTAAAGCTCTTTTACAACTGATTTTCCGCTCGAGGACTGAAACCATATCTGAATGTGTTACATGCATTGTAGACTAAGAATTAATGCATACAGGGATTAAGCCAATGGAATACTATATTTATGTAAGTGCGAATGTATACCGCGCTGATGCATAGACTATAAATTAGCTAGTGGTTTTCTTGTTGTTACAAGTTTTAAGTGACCTTGGTATCTATGGAGAGATTGTGTACCTACGAAAAACGTAGTAGTTCCTGTAATACAAAACAAAAAGGGTTAAACAAGGGCATCCTTGATGGGTGTACAAATTAAACAAAAAAAAAATGGTGGAAAAAGTCAGAAACAAATGGCAAAATTATTGGTGAAGAAAATTAAAAAAAATCCTAAATTCATAAAAAATGCATAAATGCGCTCTTTCACGCTGTTTTTCGACTGCTGTCGTAGGCTCGTATAAAAATTCTAAAGAAAACTTTTCGGCTAAAGTCATAAGAATAAAATTAATATGTTGTATGCTCCTAAAAATTGTTCCAGCTCAGACTTTACCTAACCTGACCTTTGTCGGCTACTAATACCCGCTATTTTTACTACCACTTTGTATTGTACAAGATGCGAGGTCTTATGTGATCTTCAGGTAAGAGGAAGATGAAACCTCGAAGCATATCATATATGAGTGTCCCGATCCAGCTTTTGCGACCTTAACATTTCAAATCACTTTAAATGAGGTTTTCAAGCTAAGCCGACAAGCAATAATCGAGTTCGTTAAAAACATATACTTAGCCTAAGCACTCTAGGGAGGGGAGTATGGAATAGATCACCTCTAGTCGGGGTGTCTGCATGTTCCAAGTATCCTAGTTGGCCATACTTATCTCAGCCAGGGATCGCATCATTAAAAACTGTATTAGATATTCCAAACTAGGGCTTCAGGAAGGGCGTGCGCTAAAAATGGAGACCTGTAAAGTATCCAAAAAGGTCCTCGAGAAAAATCATGTGGGTCCCCAAAAACGTAAGATGATAATGAAGATTGGTCTTTAGATGTTTTAAGTCTCTCATTAGTGGAGATCTGGTAGAAATAGATATCGATTGAGAATCAATCTAGTGGAGGTAGCTAAGATCCTACACAGGTAGTTACGATGATCATCATCGATCGACAACTTTATTTTTTTCAAAATATTCCAGATGGTCAGTCTTAGGGAATATCGTATTAGAATTTAATTTTAACGTCATTGTTACCTTCCATGTCAAAATTAAAATTACTGTTTACCGATCAGCATTACCATGAAACTTTAATATTTTTAATAGGATCCAATAAAGAAAATAGCAAAGAGCGGCAGTATATGACAGGCTGTAATTTTCTAATTAGTGGTCTCAACGTTGTCGGGAGTTTTAAACAAAATTCTCTGGAAATAAAATAACTATATCAGATGAGTGCATTGGTACGGAATGACTACACCCTATTCTTGATGAGTGAGGACTAAGATTTACTGAAAATATCCTAAAATAGTTAAGAGAATATCAATGATTTTTCTTTTTACATATATAAATGAAGGTAAAGGGATGAGAGCAGAGCCATTTAGAGCTGTCGAAAACTAGCTGTGCCTTTAGCAAATATTTAATGATCAATCTGTTGAGCTCTACCTACCACATCTTTTCTCTTATGTAAAATAATGAAAAAATACTTAGAATAGTATAATATGAAACCATACTCTTTCGTGGATTTTAAGCAGGAGAATGATAGCATCCTAAACGATTTGTTTCTCAGTCATAATTAAAAGACCGCATTCTGAGTAATATCTTCATAAATTACCGCATAGCTGAACAGCAGTATTGGGCACTTCTAAATGAGATGCTTATGCGAAGCCATAAATTATTCCTGCATAAAAGAGGAGAGTTTTTGAATGTTCGCATCAATCGAGGTAATAGAAACTTTGGTCCGATGATAGATCTCCATTTGTGTTACAATTCATTTTATGCAAACCCAGAAACAATGGGATCCGTTGTGATATAATGACTTAAGGGCTAGGTCCTAATCATATAGGTAGAGATAGTGTTAGGGCGATAGGTGAAATATGGCAAAACTTTTATGAACTGTGTGAGACTCTTGAGGCCTAGTTCTGGCTGGGTGTGATTGCATCATAATTTCTCGTCCCTGCTGAGTCTCAACAAAATTCTTGAAGGCATTTACTGCTTAGAACCGAGTGAGCTTTAAAATTTCCAGCACCACTTAAGAGTGCTGCGCAATCACTATATTTAGGATACTGGTGGGATATCATCTGCCTTCCTTATTTAGGTTAGGTTGGGTTAGAGTGCCGGCTATAATATATGCATGTACCATCAGCCATATTTAAACTACCAGAAGTCCATTGTTATACGACTTCACTATGGATCCTACCTGTTTTCTTAATTTAGGGGAAGCACTAAAACCAGCCACGAGAGCTATTAACATTTCTATGTCCCCAAACTATTTATCTGCAATCTAGTATGCTCCTTCTACATTTGGGAAGTTAAGGAAATTCACACTGCAGGTTTTGAATGCTCTCAACCTCCTCTTCGTCCATCTACAGAAGTCATTGTAGGAAGCTTGCATGCGTTTCGCATGCTCTATAAAGGGAGAGTATCCCGTGATACCTGCAGTAAGATTCTACACATCCTTACGGTTCTTCCTTAGTAAACTTTCTGTTTTTCTAAGATATGTTAAGGACCATAGAATTGGAGTGCTGCTTTTTATCATATAAATACGCAAAACATTTTAGGTTATTAAGAAGTGGAGTGTGTATTGGAAACTCTGATCATATCTTTTGTTCATAAAAATTATATACGTATGAAGACTGGAGTTGTCAGAATTCATATTTGTATATATACCTACATATATGGGGATGACGTCCAAATATATATCATATAGACCAATTGGACTATTGGAGGGATATGTATTAATTGTATTATATATTGTGATATATTTATGTTGACTAGTCCACCTGTACCATTTTGCTTCTTAGTCCTGGAAAAGCTATGACACGTTGAAGTATATAATATAAAGTTTCTAGTTTTCTAGTAGCTACATATATATTTGCTCGTAAAATAGAAGTACCCCTTAACAACTATCTCCACTTCACCTCGACCAATAGACGCTTTATTTCTGGATAGTTTATACGATAAATCAAAAATTTCCAAAAGCAATGCACCAACTTGGTACATGTACGATTATTACACTCAAAATTTAAAATCCAATGCTAAAACAGACACTGTTCTCATACTGTGCTCAAAAATGGCTAAATATTTAACTACAGCGAAAATTTCACAAAAAATTGGACATCATGATGAAGCATAATGTCATTAAGTCACAGCATTGGAAGAACCTACATATACAAAGTGGTAGAGGTGCATATAAGCCCAGCAGGTAAATTAGCTTATGTGTGGATCTGGCAAAATTAAATGGCAGTGTGAAGAGAGAATCGCATGCATTCTATTCCATGCACTGAATATTCCCTGGCACAATTAACACGTGCGAAATATTTTACGAAATTAAATGCGGCTTTAGGGAAAATAACATTAACTCCAATCGTCCAACTTTTGACAATCCCTTTTCGTGTACCGACCAGGACAATTTCAAAGGTAAATGGAAAATTATTCGTTTTAAATTGGTGTTGGGATAGGCAAAGTTAGAAAGATGATTCTATGTCATTTTAAATTAAATTGACTATCAGAACCAGCTTAACACAAGCTCGCTGCATGGACACGTTTAATAAATAAACGTCTCAACAATACATGCGATTCATCACTTAGTCGGTGTTAGTATTAGTATGTTACACTAATCATAAACCAAACACCAGATGAAATTACATGCACAAAACATTAAACAAAATAGATTAAATATTATATACCTATACGTTTTTTTAAAACACGCTTAGAAAGTCGAGAATAAAATGCTCAGCCGTATTATTAACAGTTAATGCACATGCGATTAACTGGTTCATACTTGCTGAAGTTAGACCTTGAAGAGTTAACATGCAACAAAGGTAGCCTTCTTAAATTGTGCCTACTATCACGGAAAGACATTTTGTTAAATAAAAATGGAGAATCAATATTCCCGTTTAAGAGTTGATGCACAAACGTTATATCGGCAACCATACGACGTTTCTCTAGCGAGTGCATATTTAAAAGCTTCAATCGATCCTTATAGGGTGGAAGTTTTAATGAATTATTCCAGGGTAGGTGCCTGAGAGCAAATCGTAGAAAGTTCCGCTGAACAGACTCGATACGGTCGATGTGTGTACCGTAAAATGGAGACCAGACCTGGCTAGCGTATTCAAGAAGGGGTCTCACAAAGCAAGTGTACCATTGCAATGTACTAGTGGAATTCGAGAACTCTCGAGACCAACGTTTTATAAAGCCCAGCAGAGAAATTCAAACTTAGGTCACATTTGACACCCAAGTCACAGACAGAACTAACACGGCGAATCGAGGAATTCGAGAATTCATAAACATAAGTGATTGGTTTTTGATTCCTGTGGAAAGTCATAACCTCACATTTGTCGATATTGAGTACCAAATTATTGCTTTTGCACCAGTCGTAAAATTTGTGGAGGTCACCCTGTACAAGTTCACAATCGTTAAAAGATTTAATCTGATCGAAAAGTTTAATATCGTCAGCATAAATCAAGACTTTGCAGTGCTTCACAACAGATACAATGTCGTCAATAGATAGAATAAAGAGCAACGGGCCCAGGTGACTCCCTTGAGGTACGCCGAACGAAGCTTTCAAGAATCTAGAGAAGGAATTGCGGAAATTGATTTGGTATGTTCTGTTATCTAAATATGACTCCGGCCATGTTAGGGGGAACCCATACTTTTCCATTTTAAACAATATCACGGAGTGAGATAACTTGTCGAAAACTTTACTAAAGTCCGTATAAATACAATCTGACTGATAGCCTTTTGCATACCCGCCATTAGTATCCGAGATGAATTCTAATAAGTTGGTGGTTGTAGACCTGCCCGAAATAAACCCATGTTGGTTTGATGAAAGCAAATTCTTACAGGAAAATGATAGCTGAGAGTAAATGATTGATTCAAATAATTTGGGCATGCATGATAATTTCGCAATAGGCCTATAGTTAGAGATTTCTTTTTTACTGCCTTTTTTGTAGACAGGTATGATAAAAGAATTTTTCCATAGCTGAGGAAAACAACCACTATCGAGCGATTTTTGGAAAATAATTCTCAGTGGGGTTGCCAGGGAGAGGCAACATGACTTAAAAAAGGCTGGACGGATCCCATCAGGACCCCTTGTAAAGTCATTTGGAAGCCTATTAATATGATCAAGTATATCCTCATGTGTAATTGTAGGGATAGTGAATGAAACTTTATGAGAGTCGTTCATATAATTAAAGTTGCTATTACGAGGTTGGAAATTTGAAGAGGAAAATGCAATTTCAAAAAATGAAGCAAACATATTACAAATATCGGACGAAACGTCACTAGCAGAATCTTTGTACCTCATGGTATTGGGGTAGTTGTCGGTGTTTTTTTTCATATTAATAAACCTAAAAAAGTTACGTGGGTCACTAAATAATTTCACATGCATACTTTGAATATACTCATCATAGAGTGAAGAGGAAAGTTCGTTGAACTCATTATAGGATGTGAGGAAGTTGCTGTGACTTATAATGTCCTTGTCCCGCAAATATCCTTTCCACAGTTTATTCTTTCTATTTTTAAGGCGTTTCAGCTCTTTACTGAAACATCTTCATCAACACTATGTGTTGAAATCACTAGAGGTAAATCTACTAGAAAATTCCGAAAAGTCAGCTTTTCTAAAATTGAAAAAGTATTGTGTTTCGTCACAATTTGCTAGATTTTCGGTTTCTTGGCAACATGTAATTAGTAGAGGCGGGTGATATTTGTCAAGAGTAGACATTATAACTGAGCTAGGTTCAACTAATAAGTTCCCAGCGTCAGTATAAAATACCAGGTCTAGCTGCCTACCCATGTCATTCTTAACATTACTGATTTGGCTGAGACCAAGAGATGAAAGAGTGTTAAGGAAACGTGATTCCCTTGTTGTCAAGTTATTAAGTGGAAGATAGTCATCGTCATCTTCATTAAGTACCCATTGTATATTGGGTAAGTTAAAATCACCAATAAGTAGTAATTCGTCAATAGGTTCCATCTTACCATGGATAAAATTAGATGTTAAAGTAAGTAGGTCGTAATTACTTTGAGCTTTGTCATCGACAATATTTATGGAGTCTGGAGGGATGTAGCAACAAATTATGTATAAGTCATATTTTAGGAGAGATAGCTTAAGAGCTATGAGCTCAATATCGAGGGTGTTGGAGAAACAAGGAAGTTCAATTTTGCTGCAATTGAACTTATTTTTACACGCGAGAAGTACGCCACCGCCACGAGCTTCCGAATCAGTATGTCTATCTCTTCTAAAAGTTTGATAAGAATTATGAAGGATTTCAGCATCGCGAATACCATGATGCAGCTAAGTTTCAGTGAAAGCAACTATATCGAAGCAAGCCGCGACAGAGGATTTGAAGATATGTGCGGTTTTTGTCCGAATCCCCCTTACATTTTGATAGTAAAGGGAAAGCGACTTCAGTTTTTTGGAACAACGTTATCTATTTTAGCTTTATTTCTAGGTAGGCGCTCAGAAGGTACAAATAATTTAGTAAAAGTGCCAGGAGGCCAAAGTAAGGGATCTAACAACTTGTCCTGCATATCTGCTGAAACAGTTAGGAGAAAGGATGCAACCGGTTTAGACAAGAAATACCATCAGTCGCAATATTTTTGGACTTTAAATACTTCGATATGTCCTCGCACATCGTTTCTGGACAGAGACGGGTGACGAAAACATTCGAAGGTTTAGGTACCGTTCTCAAAGAGGCCCCAATACCATTTCCTAAAGAGGACTGAGTTGAAGTACCAATCGCTACTGTGGAAGGCTCCCTCCTTTCAGTTGCAATTGCACGTTTCCGGGATCGGTTTTTACGGATGCTTTGTTTACGGATTTGCTTGAAATGCTCCACAGGAATAGGAGCATTCCTATTAAAATCCAAGTCAAGTTCGGAAGATTTGGCCAACGGAAGCGGCACGTGCGAAGCCCGGACAGCATTCTTACCACAGATAACTCCGTCTGACCACCTGCAGAGGTCGTTGTCGGAAGGGATTTTTGGCTACTAAGATTAGTGTCCGAGATGGCGGTTGCATTTTGGGCCGCTATGAGTTCACTTCTTAAGCTTGAAGCGGAAGAAGGAAGATTAAAATTATTAGCTGGAACACTTGTGCGAAGATCAGATTGTGTTCTGATTTCATCTGCAATATCACCCATTATCACCCTTGTAGCAGCGAGATCGTCGGAATAGTGGTAAGTTTCGTTTGAACTGGGGAGGAAACGGATTCCTGACCAAACAAGTTCTCAATAGAGCTAGGAATATCATTAATATATGTCTTAAGGTCGTTCCAGTGATTGTTTAAACTTAACGACAACTCTTTGTAGTGTCTCGAATGTGTGGAAACATCCATGAAGTTCCTGCCGAATGATTACGCAGATCAGAATCTGAAGACTTTGATTTGCCATCCTTTAAACAGTCGAGTAAACAATCCAATTTTGATTCCAGTACAAGATTTGTGCAAAGCAAAGCTTAATAAATTGCAGTCCAAGATGTAAAAATAATTGTGCGTGGCGCGTGGCTGGAGTGTGATTGTTGTCCAGGGATTTTAGAACAATACTGATTGGAGTCTTCGTGACGAGGGGGGTTGCGTCAAGACTAAGCTAATAGCATTAAAAAACAGTTTTTTGGATTAGTTTTTAATCTTTCTTGCGCTTAGATACGCGCCGATAGAAGTCAAGAAAATTATTATCTTGTCCGTATCATATCGGTGTGATGCTCTACTTAATTCGGAAATTTTGAAAAGAGATTTTGTTTAGTAATTGCTTTAAAAGTGACTCCGTAAAATAGGTACAAAATAATTATATCTAGAGTTATCATCGTATATGGAAAGTTTCCGACGATTATATTCTATAATAAAAGGCATTTCCAAAATTATTTTACTAATATGGCTGACAAAGTCCTTATTAAATGTCGGAACCTGCAGTTTAACTTATATCTTGTACGTATTCAATTCAATTTATTCGACGAAGATGCACAACAAGATGCATATAATCTTGTCAATATGTACATCTAGAAACTGTTATCGGTAAATGTTACTCAGAAGATAACAAGAAGAAAAACAGAACAGTAAAAAAAAAGAAAAGAAAACTAGAAACAAAAAATAAATAAAATATTGAAAAAGAAGCGTCTGAAACATGACAACATATTCAAATAGATTGGCACCTTTTTCCGGTATTCCTCAAAGTAGTCATATTGGTCCCATATTATTTCTCCTTTCCAATTATAATATTGAATGTTTTCCAAACTGTAATTTTTATGTTTTCTTATACCAGCTCGAAAAGGATCTTTCTGTTAAGTTGTTGACTTTACTTCAGACCTATGCTGCTCGTTTTTTTACTGTCTTCTTTTACTTGCTTACCAATCATGTGAATATATGATTATCTATGCATTTTTATTTCAGCGTTGCACAAAGCAATGCTCGAAAAGCTGGAAACCTGTTAGTTACCGAGTTCATGTCGAGTAACAGTTGTAATAGTTAAGATTATCGTCGCCCGATCAGTTATTCCGGATATTGTTATCTACCAAAATTATGGACCCAATCCATTCAATAATTGCTAGCGTTATTACTTCTAGAAAATCCGATCATGACAGAATTTCGTAATGAGATGTTACGGAGAGATCGACAAGATCCCAATTTCTTTGATAAACTTCTTTGGATCGATGCAGCCATATTCACTCGATTTAGAGTGCCCAATATACAGTCCATTTTGGAGCGAGATACAGAACCTCGAGTTCATAGGTTCATTTCAGCTCCCTTTATACCGTCTTCAGCGTTCAAGAAGAATATATCAATTTTTTTTAAGAACGAGTTATTACAAGACGTCCTGTTAAATATTCTTGGAGAAACCTATCAGGCTTCAAAACGACGGCCCATCTTGCAACTATATTTTAAGTACGCGATCATATTTGATTTGCTCCTTTCCACAAAAATCAATCGATCGCGGTGGAACAATTAGATATACATGGGCGGGAGATCATCCAACCCAAATCTCATAGATTCATTTATTTGGAGAGTTTCCAAAGAAATTTCAAATAGGATTTGCGTAATAAAATGAATATACCTGTGTTTATTATTTTTTTTATTATATAATAGTTATTATTTGTATCTCGCAAATACATTACTAAGGTACGTCTGCGCCTAGTCTTAGCGCAATCTAGTGAATATTTTTAGCACAGTGGTGAGTTTTGTAAGTAAAGGTAGGAAATATCTGAAAAATTATAAAATTTTAAATAAATTGTAAACCGTAAACTTTTTTGTAACCCTATATTACATTCAGAGATTAGCTAGTGATGTCCCCTATCGCTGCTATTGCCTTGGACCACTGTAAACGGGACACCCTGTATAATAGTTAAGAGCCAAATCGACATACAGGTCAATAAAGGAACAAAGTCTGTCTGGCTTTGGGGTTGATTTTCATATAGTTAATTGTTTTTATCTTACGAATAAAAATTAAATATTCAAATAATTATTGTACAATTTATCTATGTTATTATTATAAGAAATTAATAGGGTACCCATTCCTCCAGGCCTGCCACTGATCCTGGTAATACCCACTTCAAACCCTAAGGTTAAGTCTGTGAAATCTGTACATATCCAGTTATAAGCAATTCCACTCCCGATAGATCATAAATATCGGCTAGTGATCAGCCTAAGCATTTGTTAGAGCCACCAATATACTACGTGTGGTAATTAAAAAAATTAATAAAACGGCCACTAGCGAGATTCGAACCAGTAACCTATACATTTTCAGCTTTACGGGCTACCAACTGGGCCATCAGCCCAGCGTCAATTCTCACGTTAGTTTAATGTAACTTTTCTTTAATATAGAAGCCTCATCTACCCATTCATGTATACACACCTGTGTGTCCTGATGGAATTTTAATTATTGAATGAGTTAAAGTCAAACAACAAGTATTTGCTACAGCTCAATTTACACTTTTAACTTAACGAAAAAAAATAAAAAAATAAAAAAAAACCTTCTTTTCATGATAAATTTATTTTTTGAAATTTTTTTCTTCAATCTTGAGTAAGTAGGGAGTGGTCTTTTATGTATTCAAACATTTCAATCTGTACATAGTACCTACATACACACATACAAACATAACTTCAATCCCCTTTTAAGACTTTACGTAAAGAAATCAGCTCGCCATTAACGCTCACGCAGAAAATTTAATGTACGTAAACAAAATTTACCAACCTTAGGTACTATCGTTATTGAGTTTTCAAGGATAATTAAATCCTATCAACGACCTACCCTGTCACTCCCATTCCCCACCCCTTCCCCTACTAAAATAAGTTGTCCTGTAAAAATCCGATGAAAGCAAGAAGTAAAAATTGAAGATGTGCTTATTTTTCTATTAAAAACTTTCTTTGATGTTGCTACAGAAAAGGCGAAAAAGGAGTTTGTTAAGTGAGTTGAAGGACCAAAGTAAAATAACTCGCATGTCCTTTACCTGTGCACGTGTGATTCAAGCACTCGCAGCTAGTAAATATGGGGGGAAAAGCATAAATTAAATACACTTTGAAGTTGTACTCAACTAATTAGTAGATTTTTTCCTTTGACTATTCCGGAAGCTTCTCTCTAGGCGATTAGGAGGCTTCCAGATAGAAGTGAATCAAATATCGTGAAAGGGCCTGGGTGGGCATTTGAAAATTCTTTTGACATGCAAACAAAGTTGTTTGAATCCAAAGATGGCAATTTGCTTGCAGGTGGCGATAGTTGCTAGGTATATCTTTTTTCTGCATTATTTTACAATATTTGACGGGAGATTCCAAACGCACACCACTCCACATGTACATTGTATTGTGCAGCTTATAGTGGCAGTACACATGAACACTATTTTCAATATTCGGTTTTCGGTCACAGCAGGGTGTATTCATTTACATCACGGCAGAGAAAACAGTTTTACGACTTTTATCTAGTTCATATAGGCGATTTGAACTGTACATACAAAATAAAAACAAAATTGTGGAGAAAGTTGTTTTCCATTCCGCTCCAATGCTGTTTTAACATAAAAATGCCTTTTGTCGGATTTAAATGAACTCGACACCCGATTAAAGTGGGTTTAGATTATTTAACTGGGCATAAAACATTTAATTTAGAGTATTTATTTGAACTTTTAGAGTGGATAACAGGATTGTTTCTGTTTGGAGTTGAAAGAGTGTATAATGCTTCACATAACTTTTATTGCAAACTTTATAACATTTTGACAATTTACGTTCTTTAAATTAGAAACAAAATGTGATGTACCTAGGTTGCTCTCTAAATGAAAAGAACGTAATTTCATTACATTTGTAATATATCATCTTTTATTATATAAATGACATTAACAGATCGAAGAAATTATTTCTTGGCTAATTTTGGTATGCATTAGAAGAAGAAATCGATTTTTGTGGAAAAATTAAGCTGGATCGCGAACATTTGCACGGTCAGTAAATCAGAACCACCTAGTTTTTTATCAGGTATTTCAGGATGATCCAAGATAGGGGTAAATTTTGATTGCAACTGGTTTGCCAGTGACTAATTTCATGAAAACCACTCTACTACAGCCGTCGTCGGCTGCAGTGCATAATCTCTTCACGTATAACAATTAAGTGACATACGCAATATCGTGCGATATTTTGAGCACAAGGAAAGGCTTGTGTGGCTTTGACAAAAAAAAAAAAAATCAAGCAAGGTTGGTCAAATTTAGTTACGATACCAAGTCAGATGACAAAACCTGAAAGGCAGTAAACATCCGTTGGTTTAATGGATTTTTCCAGGAGGAGCCAAGCCAAACAAATATCGAAAATCAAGGAGCATTGGAAATGATATTATCGCTTTTTTGGTCGATCTGGTTACATTATGTATGCATGGTAGGAAAATCATCCAGTAAATGCGGCCTGTATTGGGAAACATTCCAAGTGATCTCGATCGAGTTCGAATTATTCTACACCATGACAATGCCACTTTCCATACATAGAATCCCAAACAGATCACTTCAAATGTACCATAAATGTCTCTAACAACAGTGAAGTGGTTGTTGACTTCCTTGATAAAGATAATATTATGCCTGCTAGATTCGGTTCAAATTCTCGGTTTCTACCCACTTCACCGAAACCTGTTTTGCATCGACTCCCGTGAGAATTTGTATAGGTGCTAATACGCATACGTACGAGCGATCCGTACAAAGTTCTTAATGGGCTTAACGTCTCCAAATCCGCGGGTTCTGATAGTTTCTCGTTCCTTCTAATTAAAGGTTACGGCTCATTCTTGGCTAAGCTCTGCGCCAATTATTCTAGCTATCTTATTCAACTGGTAACTTTCCAACTGCTCGAAAACTACACCACGTTTAGCCTATTTCTAAAAAAAGGTGAGGGTAGCAAACCCTATAGTGGTCGACCATGAACTTTGAATCTATCATTAACTCCGAATTAAGAAAGTAAGGAAGTATCTAAAAACTAATCTACTCATCAATTATCGCCAATATGGCTTCCGAAGTGGGGGCTCATCTGGAGCCTTGCTGACTTTTCTTACGGAAAGTTGAGGCCATAACCTTTCAAATTTTGGTGAATCCAAAACCGATGCCCTAGATATTACAAAGGCCTTTGATGGAGTCTGGAATCCTGTCATTTTAGGCAAACTTAAAGCACTTGGTATCTCCCTGCTCTTCTAGTACGGATTGCAAGTATTTTATTTGGCCGCCTATATGTCGCTGCACACTTACCGGCACAGACAGGCAACATATTTTTATATGAAAACTAGGTTACTAATTCCCATCAACCGGCACCAGCAGATACCGGCACGTAATGGACACTTCATTGCCGGTAGCTATCGGTGGCTAGAAACCAGACTGGCATTTGTCGGTTGCTGGTCTAGTTTCGAAGCTAACATGGGATCATTTTTTTACAGTTTTTTCTCGATATTTGCCTTAATTGAAAGTTTCCTTTCAGTTTTATGTCGTTGTGCACAAGAAATGCCGGTTCCGGTCGATGCATGTCTGTGCCGGTAAGTGTGCACGAATCTTAACACCGGATGCACAGGGTTTTCCAATAAGAGATGTTATTTTGATATTCAAAGAAAAATTCCATTTTTTGAGTTAAATGATCGGATCTTTATTTCAATAATAATAATAATAATAAATTTCAATAATAATGAAATTTTCCATAACCAAATTGCAAAGTGGCTGCCCTTTGTCCTCGATAGCCTCACGAATTCCATCCTTGAGGTCTTGAATCGACGCTGGGCTGTTGGCGTAGACCTTCTCTTTCACGTGGCCCCAAAGGAAGAAGTCGCAAGGTGTTAAGATCTCAGTGGCCAATTGTGATCACCTCTTCGAGGGATAACACGGTCCGGAAACTTTTCCCGTAAAAGATCAATGGTTTCGTTGCTTGTATGGCACGTAGCGCCGTCCTGTTGAAAGTAAACGTTGTCCAGATCAATACCATCCAATTCCGGCCATAAAAAAATCATTAATCATCTGTCGATAGCGCAATCCATTCACCGTAACTGTTGCTCCAGCCTCATTTACGAAAAAGTAAGGTCCAATGACCCCGTGGGACCATAAACCGCACCAAACAGTCACACGTTGAGGATAGAGAGGCTTTTCAACAATAACTCTTGGGTTTTCCGAGCCCCAGATGCAACAATTTTGCTTGTTGACGAAGCCATCGAGGTGGAAATGGGCCTCATCACCCCAGATGAGTTTTCGATGGAATTCCGGATCATTCTCATTTTTCAATTTTAATAATTTCAATGCGTTGTTGAATCGTGTATCGTTCCATTTTTATTAATCGCGTAGTTTCTATTTGTCAAATGTCAAAAAATGACAGCTCCAAAAGTGACATCTACCGAAATAACGGGCTAATTAAAATAACACCTCTTACTGGAAAACCCTGTATTAGATGGGTCACGTTTGAACCTCAACCTATGAATGCCGATGTGCCCCAGGGCTCTGTTATTTCTTCGCCTCTTTTCATAATTTTCATTAGCGACTAGCCAGCCTTCCTTACTTTCAATCCCATCCAGAATTTTGCTGATGACATCACCCATAATTTTGCTTACTCATTTGATACTCCTGCGGAGTCCAGATGAATTGCGAGATTGCATGCATAGGTTTTAATATGCATGTACCTACCGAAGGTAGTGTTTCATACGATCACGTATCATCAATATTTTAAAAGTTGCTAGGACTGCTTTCAATGTCTCTCTCAGAACTTGGAATTTTATTCTGTCGCACTTAGTCCACTGGAGAAAGTATTCTTTTTGAATTTTCAACATTATGTCTGCACAAAAAAAAAAATAGCAGATACTAGAAAATAATTTTTAAAATAATATCTGATTTCAAGGACCCATTGTTTTGGCTAGAAGAATCAAACTGAATCAAAAACATGAACAAAACTGACTCTGATTTCAATGTCCTTTACAGGATTTTTAAGAACTGCGGTCACTTTATTCTGGCTTATTAATTTCTTTAGCAACATCCTGGAGACAGGAAAGCTGCCCTCTAATTACAAATAAGAAAAAGTGATCGCTTAGTTTAAAAGCAAGCGAAGCAATAGAAATAGAATTGAGGCCATCGTAAACAGAGAACAAGGAGGTTTTATGTCAGAGTAGAATTACACAAATTAAATCGTCGCCGTAAAAATTTTATAGAGGATAAATATCGCAGACTGGAGAGATGATTTTATTCATGTAGAAGTTATTTGAAATAATAAAGCTTGCAAAAATCTTATATTCCATGTATGCATGCTTGAAGAACACGGAACAAGAAAAAGTCTTCCACAGGGTCAATTTTGGCTCCGCTTCTTTTTAATATTTATATTGTGAATGTAATTTAAAAAATTTAGGATGCGAATGACTTGGATCTGGGCATGCTGATGACAAAGGTAGTACCAAATGGAAGATCTTGTTAGATATTCAATCGTTTGATCCTTAAACATTCTAATGTAGCATAATTGTTTGTAATAATTGCCCAACTTGGCACCACAAAAATTACCTTTTCAACAATACTTTTATTACAATAAAATTGAAAGCACAACTTGATTGTACTTACCATATAGGGACACAACACTAGTAGCATTGTTTTCTGTAAATAAAAAAGAAAATCCGTTAATTTTATATCTTGCTTAATGGATAGAACTCGAGAAATTATTATAAGTACACAACTAAGGTAAACTATCTCACATTACCACCAATGAAGACTACTTTCATTCGTTTGTGGATAATGACAACGAGAGAATTCTGTTAACATTTTTTTCTTCAATTACCTTTAATAGATTTATAAATTTGGCAAAAATTAACTTTGTCTTCTTGACAAATGGTGTAATTAGGCTATAAACTATCAAGTGATTAAAAGATCTTCCGTTTTTTTTTTTAGGGAACAGGAATCCAGTTGGGTACTTTATCAGGCTGCAGAAGGAACTTTTCCATAGGCAAGGTGTGACCACAAATCGACTTTCTAGGGACAAAATATACAGGCTATGTGAACAAGAAGTTGTTGGCAGGTATGGGCTACAGGAGATGATGCATTGAAGCTGCTAATGAGCTGAGGTGAATAGTGGACCCATTTTCCGATCGGACATAACCCTACCGAGTAAAAGCGGACCTAAGGTGCGAAAAAACTAGTCCACACGGCATTCAATGCAGATACTTATGTTTCTTGCATCTGCTGGAGTTGAGTCACGGATCAAAGACATAACTGTCGATTTTTTCACTCGTTTTCATTTTAATTCATTCGTTCGAAGTAGGTAAACAATACAATTTCCACGTATTACCAAATCAAAGTCATTAGTCAAAAAAGGCAAGTACCATTCTTGCCCCTGTCTCGAATGCGATATTTGCCCAGTTATCGACTGTATGCATATCCAGCACGTGGGATTTCGACCATTGAAGGTTTTCTTTCTTGCGGTCGTAACAATTGATATAATCCATTGCACAATTCCATTAGGGTTCAAACCGACAGTGTCTACGGAATTATCGTCCGGATTGAAACTTCAGTTGTAACTTTTACAAAACTTTCATTTTCTTCTAAATTTTAACCATCTTCATCCCGAAATAGGCCACTTCTCCACAGAAGAATTAAGTGTTTAATTTTCACTATGTACTGTAGCGTGAGTGTACTATGTATATCCACTATATAACACCACATCAAAAGAAAAGAAGTGCCTATCTCCAAATATTTTTGTTCTTATATAATGCGACTAAGACCAATACAGCTGAGGTTCACGGTGATTTTCGAACAATTATCCTGTTACGATTTCTCGCTAAAGTCCTGGAAAAACTCAAACCGCAAATATCTGATCACTTAGAAAACCTTAACTTATTAAGTCCTTTTCAGTCCGGTTTTCGTAAATCTTGTAATTGTGAGAAAGTACTTCTGAATTTCACGAGTGATATTCGCGGCTCGCTTGACAGTGACAGTGACAGTCTGTGTATTTTTGAACAACTTGATTTCCCCAAAGCATTCGACTTGATCAATTACTCCGATTTGCTTAGAAAGTTAGCCTCAGACTTCCAAGCTTACTCTTCTGCTATGTCCTTAATCCGAAGTTTCTCTCTAATAGATTCTAGCGGATTAAGGTGAAACATTGTGTTTCCGGTGGTTTACCTCTAAATTTTTGTGTCCCTCAAGGCTCTATTCTTGCCATTTGCTTTTCAGCCTATATATAAATGACCTTCCTAACATTGTTCTAGACTGCTAAGTTCACTTGTATGCCGATGATGTTTAGGTGTATCTCAGTCGACCAATAGAACTTCTGGAGGATTGTATCGATAGGTTGAATTCCGACTTGCGCAATATTGCACGGTGGGCTGATTATAATTTTTTATTGCTTAATCCCGGAAAGTCGCAGTGCATGGCTTTCTATCGCAGAGCTGCTAAGGTTTCTAACCTTCCACCTGTATTTTAGATAATACGGTACTTCAATTTTCTAATCGTGTGAAAAATCTTGGTATCTTCCTCAATTCTAGAATGCAATGTCGTGACCATGTTAACGACATGACAGGTAGGATTGATGGTGGGCTTTGTCGGCTGCGGTTGTCTCCGGGAACATTGTCTACGAACATTCGGTCGATGCTTATTAAATCTTTGATTCCGCCGTACTTTTCCTATGACTGTCTCCTCTTCCCTCACTTGTGCTCCTCCTGTTCTACCAAACTAAATGCACTTTCAATGGCTGCACATGATTCGTATTCTGCCTTAGGAGATTTAATCATGTTTCGCAACATCGTAACCATCTACCTGGTTACTCATTAAAGCTACACCGTTTATGTAGGCTTCTGGCATTTCTACATAGGCTCAGTTATGCTAAGAAACCTATCTGTTTATTGAATAAATTAGAGTCTTTAGGCCCCACAAGGCGTTTCGATTTGCTGATACCAAATTTTTCCTTACTCAGTAATGGAAACCTCTTACTTTGGCCATGCTGTTCGAGTTTGGAATATTCCGATATTCAGCATATGAGCTCGACACGTGGGCTTCTGGGGCGGATAGCTCGCTGTAGCACCATTTTGGGACAGGCATTTTGTTTTGCTTTAGGTGGTCTTGGATTTGTGTTTTCTAGTTTTTAGTTGTTATATATTCGTATCTTTTATTTCTTTTATTTTTTCTATTTATTTATTTTAATTGTTATCTTATGTTTTAGGTATTATTCGCACATGTTACTTCCGCTCTTAAGTCGTATAATTTTTCGAATTTAATTTTTAATTTTTTTTAGTTTTATTTTTATTTATGTTATTATTTGCTTGTAACGACTGATTTATTTTTATTTCCGCCTTTTTTTCGTACTAAAAAAAGACATTTGTATTCTTGTAAAGAATTCTATTCTATTATAAATCACTTTATAAGCTTTAGTTTGATAAATTTCATTTCGTTGAATCAAGTCAATCTTTAGTTGTCTATTCGAAACTACACTAAACACACCTGAGCTTACCTATCAAACAACGGACCCTACAACTTCATAGGATAAATCGCGGATAACCATTCTTCTGAAAATTTTATGCAATGCCCTTAAATTTAAAATTGTTCTCACTAATGTAGTTTTTTCTCATGTATCCTTATGGTTTTTCTTTTTTAATTTTTTTCAGAGATGGATAACCAAGTGGAACTTCTGGAAGACATCAGAGAGGACAGTTCAATAAATTCAATACCAGAAAAAGGTATAGTAAATTTTCTCAAAAGACACAAGTATATTGTCCACATATTTCGAGTTTTTTTTTCGCTTTTATAAAATTCTACATGACAAAGGATCAGTCTGTGACAAAATTCACTTGGCATTCCGTTCAGACAAGGTATATTTATATATGTAGCTATATACCAACATTACATATTTGTATATAGGGATATAAAAGATATGTACAAAGCAAATTGTAAGTATAGCAGTATAAGGTAACAGGGTCGGAAGGGAATAAATTGAGGAAAGGTCATTTTCCTTTATTGGAAAAATGCCATCTGGAACACTCGTGTACCAATAATTGGCTATGAAATACTCAACAGCTCCATAGCAAACGTGTAAAGAAACTCATTTCAAAAGAAGTGAAAGCATCGGATGTGGAACAGTCAATGGAGAATAAACACTTTTCGAAGTATAAAAAATACAGGGAATAAGGACAAAAAGGAAGAAAATAAAGAAAACCATTCTAAAAGACAAAAGTTATAAAATAGTTACAACCTTTCTTCCTTGAATGGAGAAAATGCCCTGCAGTCTAGCACTAGCAGTAGCAGTAGCTCAGCACATAGCTAGGAACTTTATGTCGTTGAATTTCTGCATTTCTTGTTCTTGCAACTTAAAATTTTCAAGAAAATGCTAACTATTTGCTATTTTACTTAAATTGGTTCTAAGAAGTAAGTAGAGAGCTCTAAAAGGCTCTTTGAAAATGAATGAATGAATGATGCCCGCTTAAAAATGGAAAGCACAACGAGCAAGGCATTTTGCAGGCTATGAAAGTGAAACAACGCTTTTGAACAGCAGCAGCAACAACAGCAGTGAAAAGGTTCCATTAAATTTTACGAATTTTGTGCTTGTAAACGTCGTCCTCGCGTACTAACAGTAATTTCGAGAAAAGATTATTGCAAAGCTGTTGGGGTAGAAGCTTTAGGTTTTGAACAATATTTTTCATTAATATTTAAACTTAATACCTTAAGTAGGTAGATGCTAAGATATATAAAGAGGTAGGTAAGTCTCAGACTTAAAGTAGTTTTAATGACAATCATTTACACCCGGTTCAAAACCCTTGACAGCACTGATTGATTGGGACATTTTTCTTGCATATTCTTTCTCTTCATGAATCAAATCACTTATTACCTCTGATTGATCATACTGAAATATATCGGTGATTGTCAGCGAATAAAATCTGAGTCCACCTCTGTGTGTGAAGAAAAGTTTATTTTCTACTTTTTCATGCGGCTTGGCCTCAGTTTTGTTTGAAAACTCGTTTTTTACTTATTTTATTTTCTGCCTTTTTCACGTTAACTAAACTGTTATTACGTGCTTCATGGAGATATTTTAAAACAATTTTATGACGGCTGAAAACACACTGATTTACTGAATTTTCCCGATTTTCCATGTTTTCCACAGACTTTTCCTATTAATATGAAGTTTTTTTTAAAAATTTACATGAATTTTCCTCGATTTTTCATGCAAGTTTTCATGATTATTGAAGAGACCGTATTGATGCCAGTAGGACGGAAAAAAATGATTCCGCATAGCTTATAAAACATTTTTGTCGGATTATTTTCCGGAAAAGTCGGAAAATTCCGGAAATTCCAGAAAAATTGGAAAATTCTGCACTTTTCCTGAAACAGATTTATCACTAATCATATCGATGAAAATTTTTCAAATGATTTTTCCGCTTTTCCGGGTTTTCCATGGAATTTTCCACAACAGCAACTTTATCCAACTCATTTAGCTCTACAACTTTGTCTTAGGTTGCAAAACGCTCAAACGCTTCCTTGGTCAGAAAAACTCCAGAAAAGCGTTTTTCATGAATTTTCCTCGATTTTTTCTGCAAGTTTTCACCATTGTCGGAGAGAAAGTAATGATGCCAGTTGATAGGGAACTTGATCCTGCATAATTGCAAAAACGTTTTTAACAGAAAATTTTCCCGGAAATGTCGGAAAATTCCCGAAATTTCTTTTGTAAAAATCGGAAAACTGCATTTTTCCTGAAACGGATATTTTGCTAATAAAATTTTCAAATGATTTTTCCCGATTTTCCAGGTTTCCATCGAAATTTCCGGATCAAATTTTGATAGATTCAATTGTCACGCGACATGTGTGCCAAATTTCAGCTCGCTGTGATGACGAAAAGTTGGTCTACTTGAGTATCGAAAATACTAAAAAAGAAATATACAGACAGAAAAATTCGTGTACGAGTTAGGGACGGGCTGGTCTCAAAAAGCATGACAAACCAACATTTATTCTAATCAGATTTAGCCACTTCTCACTATGCAGGCTGAACGATTTATCAGCTTTGTTGGAAAAGAGAACTTCGCGCCTGTTTGAAAAATACTGGGAACTCGTTAAAAATAACCTAATGTCAAAAGGCAACTAACTATATACAGACATGCCTTCACTTAAAACTTTTGTAAATTTTGGAAAAATTGCAGCGCTAAATTAAAACAAAGAAGTAAGCAACATTCAATAACACCAATGAAGATCACAACATGAATTGAGAGAAAAATTTGAAAGGGCAATGCCCACTTAAGCCCGTCATCAACATACATGAGAGATGTCTGAAACGATACATTACAGCTGTGTTATTTTGTGTCCGCAGCAGAACAGAGCAGAACAAAAGATACACAAAAGAACGCCTCATACGTCTTCAAAGAAGATATATAAATGAAGCGAACAGTACAAATAGTTCCCTACAATCGACATAACAATTTGTTCTCTCCAGTATATAAGAGTTCTAGAACAATTTACACAAAAGAACACAGCTATTATGACACGCACTCTGAACATATTTTATTACCAATGGTTATTTCAATTAAGGGGGTATTCTAGTCTAGAGGCCCGAATTTTAGATGATTTTTGAAGTGCCGTAAAAAAAAGGCAATCAATATTTTTCTATCCATTTTTTTATGAGTTATTTACTAACATTACAAGAATACAGAAGAAAATTAAAAAAGTTGAAAATTCTAAAAATTAGCAGCTGATGATGTGGGGGACTCAAAAAATTGGCGCGTTATCATGCCCACGATTCCAACCCGCCTAGCAATAAAAAAAAAAACAAAAAAAGATTATTAGTCTAAAGAAATGTCGCTATGTCCGGAACTAGGGAAAAGTTGAAAAAAATTTTTTTCACAAAATGGCCGCTGCCTAAAAAAAAACAATTTTTGTACCACTTTTTTGACTTTTCGAATTTTTTAAAAATAGTAAAAATTGAAATTTTGGGATGCGGCTAGTTCCGGACATAAACAAGTCTATAAAGAAGACTCACAAAAAATTTGAAGTAAATCGGTCCAGTAGAACTTGAGAAATCGTGGGCATCGTCTTGAAAAAGACAGTTTCGAGAAAAACGCGTTTAAGGTGTAACACAACTGAAAATGTTTTGAAAAATCGTTTTTTTGTTATTGGCTTAAAAAATATAAACCCTCTAGAATAAAAAAAAAGGTCCCGTGCGAGAATTTTTTTTTCCTTTGAAAATAGAGGTCGCCACCAAGCGCGTCAAACTTGCTCCGAAACATGTCCCGTGAAGATGGCTGTGGAGCCGCCATTTTGTTTTTTTTTCGCTGTCAAAAATTTATCAATAAAGTTCAATGTATGCCCGATAATACCCTTAAAAGGTTTTTTTCAAACACCTTTAATTTTGCGAGAAAAAAATTCGTGAAAAAACCATTTTTGTTTAGCCGTTACAGAGGCGTTACCCCTTAAAGTCCAGACGTCCACGTGGTTTGGAATTTAGAATTCAACTGTTAACAGCTGGATGCAAGTGAACACTAATATATAAAGATACAAATTTGAAAAATCCTCTTGTAGGCATATTCTTGAATAGTTAAACTTTGAAAATATGAAAACAAAAAAAATCGATTTTTTCGAATTTGTAGATTAGAATACCCCCATAAGAAGGGTTAAATGGAAGGACATGTGTACAGAAAGCAAAACCGCCAAAAGTTTACAATAAAATAGAAAAATTCAACGATAAAAACAGCCAGACCACTTTATGGCGGCTTGTATGTCGTAAATGGCCATGTCGAATTTGTAGGATTTTCGGAAATCCAATTCGCAAAAGGTTAAGTAAGCAGGCCATGATTTTAATATTCGGAACAAAAGCAACTAAATTAATTACTCAGCTGTCAAACTTTGATTCAGTAAATCTAAATTCTTATTATTTTATTCTAATTCGAATTAAACAACAAAAAAAGAAAATAATTGTCCTGAAGGTCCAACCTCTAAGAAGGACGGAGGCCTCGATTTTAATTAAAGGAAAAGAATACCCCCAGCCTCAGGCTTTTAATATGAGCCCGCCCTAATTAGTCCAAAAAAATATATAGCCTTTTTATCAGGGTTCCTGTATTTAGGTGCATCTGAGAGTTCCTGTACCTGGGTATATCCAAGAGTTTCTCTATTTCGACACATCTAGGATCTATCAGGGTCCTGCCGCAGAAGCGATGCTCGCTTATCATGCTCCAGCACCTGGACTTCTAATGCTTCTGTTATCTCAAATATGGTCGACGTGGCTAACCTACCACCTGCTAGCCCCCAACCCACTTCCATGTGGCAACTCACCGGCCGCAGACCTCAAGAGGACCATAGGTTCGATTTAATCTGAACGTTCCCCCGGGCTGTCATAGGTACAGTCCGGATTTGGAAAGTTAACTTTATCGACGTGTCGAACTTGTGCGTAATCCCTGTCTCACATCAGGTAGACTAGAGGTGGTACCAGGTACAGGTGCTGACGCTTTAATTTGATTATTTACTTGTCGCCCAGTACTAGAGGATCAAGACGCGTCGAGGCTGCACTGTAATTCATTAAGCCTCCCTTACCCTTCGATAATAAGATACTTAGTGGTCCTTCAAGATAACATTCAGCTGGCCCCTAGGAGAATAGTTGACTACCTGAGACAGAAGTGCTATATTCATTCTGTTGAGAACACTCAACATGTCTCATAGCTCGTTTATCAAAGAATTAACACATAAGCTAAAACTGGTAGAGTGTGCTCAGAGAATTGGCACATTGCCAAGTCTTTATAAATTGTTTGCTTTGGTACATTACTGACCATAATAATTATTCTGCAAACTACAATTCCAAAGGACAATGTTTCTGATTCGGAAAAGTAATCAATATCGGAAAGTTTTAATATGGCAGTCAGTTTGTCAATGTTACTGTCGTCGTTTTGTGAAAATATCATCAATTTGGAATTGTACATACATATATCAATAAATGCTTTCAGAAATAATATAATAAAAATGCATGTTAAACCAACATTTATGCTGACCGGATTTAGTTACTTCACTCTATGGAGGTTAAACTATTAATTTGCTCCGAGAGTCCGAGGAAACAATTTCAACTTTGTTCGAAAAGAGAACTTCGGCTATTGGGACATTCGTTAAAAATATCCCAATGAGAGAAGGCATCTAAATTTGAAAAAATCATAAAACCAATATTTTGATTTTATTTATCTGTGATGATTTATGTAGTGCAAAACTTTCCGGAACTGTCCATATTTGGTTTTGAAACTCGTCTGAGCTAATTCGAATTTCAGTTCGCTCAACTTATTGAAATTTATACCTAAGTAGAATGTAGCTGGGATATACCAGAAAAAGAATCCACGAAATGAGATGAGTTTCAGGAAAATGGTTACCTATCGCTGAATTCAAAATGACTTAAATAATTCTCCATCGACGATACAGACTGCTTCAGATCTAATTTTGTTGAGCGAACCTGAAAACTATAAAAATCGATTATAATTTCGAAAACATTGTCGAATTGAAATAAATCATCTCTTCACGTGTTTAAAATTTGCTACCATCTCAATGGAAGTCGCTATTTAAGTACAGCACAGCATGAAGCTATTGAAAAAAGCTCGATGATATGGTTTCAGTCATCATCCTTGGAAGTGGAACACAGCAAATGATAAAATAAATTAAAATAAATTTATGGAAATGAATAACCTTATTTGTATCCGTTTGTATCCTTTCTAAAGGTTCATTTACTGCATGTATTAATAGAAGTGCAATTCGTCGCGTTTTAATTTACATTTTGCAATATCATTCGGAAGCCATCTGCTTCAAGTATGAACTGCGATATTCAGGCAACAATAACGAAAAAATTTAATTGGATTTGCTCTCATAATATTTCGATGGCGGCGTCCCGACGTATGTTTCTGTGACTTTTGCAATTATTTACTTAGCCGTTTACAGCAAATATGTAAATGTACGAAATTGACTCAAATAATAGCGAATAATTTGTACTTTCTTTTTGGAAAAAGGATAATTTAAATATAAATAAAAGAGGTTTCCACATCTGATTATAATTGGCAGGGAGACGGAGTACTTTTTATAATTTAGAATTTAATTTAATCTATAGAAATTCAGTTAAAACTACTTAGAAAGAATTTGCATGTACATACAGAGAGGGATTATGCCATTGGCACATAGAAAGCCTTTCAAAAGATAACACTTCCTTGCTCAGGTGCGATAATATGCATAGGTGCAAGGTCTAATCTAAATCAACCCACGTGTTTGAAGTAGCAGATAAATTACAAGACTTGCTAAAGTGTGGAAGAAATGAAAGCGATTTAAGCGTCTGAACTAGATAATAATCGAACGACGGTGAGTAAAATAATTTTTAAGCAAGTGCACATTGTAAGGTGAAATTCAGGGATGTAAAGGACTCACATTTTGACTCAACTCATCGCTCAATTCAAGCTGTGAGTCCGCTCAATCACTGAGTCCGCTCAACAGTTGAGCGGTGGTTCATCGCTCGAAATTTGAGCGGACTCACTGGTTGAGCGGACTCAATCGTGAGCTGACTCAGTCTTGAGCGGACTCATTGCTTGAATGGACTTGAGCGGACTCAAGTCTTGAGCGGACTCAAGTCTTGAGCGGACTCAAGTCTTGAGCGGACTCAAGTCTTGAGCGGACTCAAGTCTTGAGCGGACTCATCATTTGAGTTGAGCGGACTCAAATAATATTTTAAATAAGGAAGGAAGGAGGAAGAAGAAATGTTAGGTAAGAAAATTAGCAAAAGCTAAATTAATAAAATATAATATAATGAATGACTTTTTTATAAGCTTTTCTTATTTTATTGAAATTTCAGTTTCAATTTTAATTAAATCAGATTCTCTTTATGTTATTTAAAATATGATTTGAGTCCGCTCAACTCAAATGATGAGTCCGCTCAGGCAGTGAGTCCGCTCAAATTTCGAGCGATGAACCACCGCTCAACTGTTGAGTGGACTCAATGATTGAGCGGACTCAAATCCTGAGTTAAGCGATGAGTTGATATGACAAATGAGTCCGCTCATTTACAACCCTGGTGAAATTAATCTTCATGCAACGTAGAAGTAGAAGTATTTTCCGCACTAAAACGGTGTATATTTCAGATTATAAGCAAGAGATTTCAGGTGCCAGGTTTTTTAATAGAGCACTGAACACGTTCTTTTGAAGACTGTCATATACCGTGAAAGTTGGCTGCCGAATTGTATTTAGAACTTGGATGAAACTGAGGTAACAACTCGATGTGAAGCAAATAGAACGTTTATCTTCTACCAAATGAGACACACTTTTTATTTGGGCTATGGCAGTATCAGTAACTGGACGTTTCATGTTTGCACGTAAGAAATTCAAATACTACTTTCTAAATTATGAACAACCCACGACCTCTCAGCTCCTGCAAATATCAGCAGTTGGATAAACTCAGAAATTGTTTTCCCAATTTTTTTGTGACTATTTCTTCAATCGCATGTTTATGCTTTCGTTGAAGCTGAGGTTAACATCGTTCTAAATAATTATGAATCAAATATTTTTATCGATGTACTCGATTACTGTAAATTCAATGGATTAATTATGCTTAAACTTTCGATCCACTATCCATACAAGCTATAGCCGCTAAGCCTGGTCCTTATCTAGAATTTCACCATAAAACACAGAATACAAGTTTCTTCCCAGTAGTGTTAGATATCAGGAGAGGCCAATAGTATTTGTTTCTTCTGTGCTCCATGCAAATCCTAAGGATCCGCTTTTATCGCCATTATCCTCTTCAACTTTCGGAACAATGAGAAAATTTTAAAAGTTTACAGCTCCACTACCGCAATATCGTGAGGAGCTTAGACAACTCACATTCCAATTTTAACTCAAATTGAAGCCGCCAGGAATTTTAAGGCTTGAAAATTTCTAAGGTTTACAATAGTAGGACCAGGAAAGGTATCAAGTCGGATTTTCATTCAGAACCAAACCAGAAGATAGAGAATAGACACCTTCCCAGCCTAGTTCTAGTATAGCAAAAAAACACCGGCAGGCAGCGAAACGAGCCGTAGCCAAGCACAAGTCTTTCCATTCTTGCCACTGACAGTATTACACTGTTTTTACACAAGAGCACTTGCACTGGCGATTGAAAATTTCATCATACTTTTCACTTCGAATACTAGTAGGCAGCTAGTCAAAAGTACATACATATCCGTACCTCAGAGCAAAAGGGTATTAAGTCCAAAATTTCAATTTTTCCGTTTTTTTTGCTCATCTGGATTTGAATTTCGCGCTCTATTTAGTGGTCTACTACATTAGACGATTGGACGTAAAATAACGAAAATAGCATTTTATGAACAGTATTAAGTCCACTTTGCTTCTGGAGCAAAACAGTATTTTCTTTATATCATATGTATTAGGTCCAACATAATACATAAATCACCCACGGCAAAACCAGATTATGTCAAAAAAAAAGTATTAAGTCCCACATAATACAATTCAGACAAAGTATTAAGTCCACGATCACAACGTGAGCCAAGGAAACAGTGCAAGTCTCTACACGTTTAACGCACGTATTAGTTTAGTTCACTGTCTGATATGTTGTAATGCACTTGCTATTATTGATTGCAAAATAAAATTCGTTTTTTGTTTAACTAAAGTGGTTTGTGTTTATTTATAAGTGACTTAATGCAAAAGCTACTAATACTAGCTAAAAATGGGAGAGAGATCCCGCAAAATGCTTCAGCTTGCTCTGCAAAATACAGGGTGCACCAAAAATGAAGACTCTTTAGTGGAAGGTCTCTCAAGCCAACGTAAGTCCTCTTACGTATTATTATTTCTTGTAATACATTAGTACAGTGGCGCAACCAGCATGCTTAGCGTAATATAATTATTATTATTTTCTGTTGTCAAGTTGTTCCTGTTGATGAGAATTATCTACTTATGTCAAATAATGAAAGTAGCCGGAACAAAATTGATTCAATGGAAACCGTAAAAAGTAGAGATGTGAAGACCCCCTCACCTCGTTTGTTGGATATATTTCATAACTTTCCTAATTTGCCAGTATATACAATTGAAGTACAAATAAATACACCTGCCACGGCAGATATTGCTGAACCCATCAGTTCAGCAAGTGATACCTTAGTTAGTAAAGAGATTAATAAACCAGCAATGTCGCCTATTCCGTCTTCAAGTAATATATACGAAGATGAAATAGACCCATTCGAAGATTCTGCAAGCTCTTTTGTCCATAGCATTAACTCCAGCAGTGACAGCGATTCTGAATCTACGCATGATGATGGTGATGAGGAGAAAGTAGAGTCCCTAGAAACAGACAAACAGAAGAAAGGAAAGAAACGTGTAAAAAACGAAAATATGTGGCAAAGAAATGTGCGGAAAAAAATGAGGATGTCTGGCAAAAATATAAATCCTCGAAAACTAAACGAACTACGAAAGAGAAAAAAATACGAGAACCTTGTAGAAACTGCCGCTTGAAATGCAACGAAAAGATCTTAGGTCTTCAGAGAACACAAATTCACAGAGAATTTTGGAATCAGGAGACAAACATCGAACAAAAATGACAGTTTTTGTGTTCTTGTCTTGAAGAAATATCTGTCAAAAGACAAAGAGAACGAATAGGTAGTCCAGCTAGGAAACGCCAATATAGCTTGAAGTATTTTTTTTACTATAGAAGGAAAAAAATATCAGGTCTGCAGAAAGTTCTTTTTGAGTACGCTGGATATTTCTCAAACATTTGTTAGATATGCCCTGCAAAAACGTCAGTCCGGTGGAGTTGTCGAATGCGACAAAAGAGGAAAGCAGCCGTCAATTAATAAAGTGAGCAATGAAGTAAAGAATAGGATCCGTGAACATATCATGGCTTTTCCATGTGAAGAATCCCATTATAGCCGCAGAAGTACAGCAAAAAAATATTTAGGAAGCCATTTAAATATTTCTGCAATGTACCGGATGTATAAAGAGGAATGTACCTTGGAAAATATTCCTTTTGATAATGTTGGCAAGGAATGGCTTTACAGCCAAATTTTTAATACAGAATTTAATTTATCCTTCGCCGTTCCTTTAAAAGACACTTGCGACATGTGTGACGAGTTTTTGATTAATCTAAGACAATCAAATTCTGATGCTGAGCGAGAAACATTACAGGCACGATACAACTCTCATTTATTGGAGGCAGATAAAAGATACAATCTTAAAAAAATGGATAAAGAGATGTCCTTAAATAATCCTGGACAAAAAGTTTTAATGATAAATCTTCAAAAATGTCTTCCTTGCCCAAAGCTAGCAAATTCCCAAAGTTTTTATAGTTTAAAACTCTGGTGTAAAGATAATTTACGATGCAACAGAAAACAAGGCAAACTGTCTATTGTGGGATGAGTCAGTTGCTGGCCGGGGTGGGAACGAAGTGGCTTCATCCTTGGTCCGATACATAAATTCTTTACCTCAAAGCATAAGGTCTGTGGTTATTTGGTGGATAGTATACACTCTGTTTTAGAACGAGAGGCTAAAAAATGTCCCAATTTTCAAATTATTACCCCATGGGATTGGTTACAGTTGGCAAGGATTTCAGGCAAAAATAAAAACTTCAAAGTGTATGAAATGACAACTCGACATTTTAAAGACTTCAATGAAATGTACAATTCTTCCAATTCACCATTACAAAATATAAAAAAACCGAGAATAACGAAAAATTTTTAATTTCGAAAACCATATTTATGCAGGTTAGACAAGAAACACCTGGGAGTTCTCTATTTAAAAACAGATTTTGATCAAGATTTCCAAAGTGTAAATTTTAAAGAAGATGTAGAAATCTCCAATCTGCAGAAGAATCGGTGGTTCCCTTACGAGATACTTTATATCCAACAAGTACAAAAAAATTCAAAGATCTTCAAAAACTCTTAAACTGGGTTCCAGTAAGATTCCACAATTTTTTTCAGAACCTTGTGCATGAGAAATCAATTATGAATGAAAATACTGACGATTAGGGTAAATACCTAATACTTTTTTTGAAGCTTTTTATTTTTAGCCAGCTTTGTTTATTATGTAACTATTATAATAAATGGAATAAATACTACATGAAAAACGCTTTTGTTAATTGCTTAAGAATAAAAGGTCAGTTACTTTACAGCAATTTTTATTTTTTCTTTGGTTCTTGTTTTTAAAAATATTCGGGTACTTATTGCTTTACTATAATCATTTTTTTATTTGTGCAAAGAAATTTTTTTCCAGCATAAAAACTCAAAGCTCCTACTTTACCATAATTATAAAGTACAAATTTGAAATATTAAGTAACAGTTATGAAATTTTTCTGTAAGCAAAAAAAAATATTAAGTCCATTTTTTTTTGTAAAAAAATTTAGTTTTCAAAAATCTTGATAATTCCAAAAACCGACCATTATAATTATTCATATTATTCAATCAAGTTTAAATTGTTAATTTGTACAGGCTACAAAACAAGTATAAATAATAATTATTTCTACTTGTTTTGTATCCTGTACAATAAAATTATTGTATTATACGCTTTCCTGTAAAATTTACATTTTGTGACTTAATACCCTTTTGCTCTGGGATACGGATATATAGTTGCTATTTGCGCTACAGGCATTCGGCACAATACTATTACCGCCATTCGCGCACAAAAAAGGGAATGTTTATGTTACGCATTCCATTCCGTTCCGTTCACTGAAAAAACTATATAAATTAAAGCTGCGTAAATCGTAAAAGCACTATCTGTACAATTAATAAGAGCAGTACCACTCACAGTTGAAGGGGATTTGTGGAGACCTCGCTTACAACAAAGCATTGTTGCCAAACTCGTATACTTGTCTGACAGTATCACCATCGCATTTTAATGCCCTTTCGGATATACTAAATCAAACAATGGGCCGACTTGAAACAATATACATAAATGAGATATTAGCATTCCAACTGTCAAAACCCTAGCTAATACTTCAGAAGCCATCCTCGAGGGTCTCGCAACTATGCTTAGGTAATACCGTAATACCATTATACAATACAATACATTATAGCTCGAAAATTAGATGATAATGAAGTGTTTTCCTCCTTCATTATAGCTATAATGAGGAAAAATGTGCTAGATTTGGCATATAATGTACATCTGGAGCTCCGCTGTGCATCTGCTGATTTGAAAAATAAGAAGAAGAAATGCAAAGAAATGAAAATCACAAATTATATTATTAATATTTTTTTTAAATATAATGTTTTTCTCATTTGCAAATTGCTAAATTTAAAATAAAATAAATGAAAACAAAGTTTATCGCGTTAATTCGATCCATATTACTTCTTTAAAGTGATAAGTTCATCAAAACCAGTTTGACAGCACAACTGAATTAAAGAAGTTGATGTGTGTCTGCAGTTTATAATGAGTCATTATAGACTAATGAGTCGTTAGTTATTTCTTCATTAAGAGTGCTGTGTATCTAGGGTATAAGTCAACTTGACTTAAGTCTGTATTTTAATATTACGAAATAAATCCAAAACATTTTTTACCACTCTATAAACCCCCTCCCCCACACCGGAATCCAGTATACACCAATGCAAGCGGGCATTCATTTGGGGTATCGTAAGAATGGGTCTTAAGGAGGGCCAATACACGGTCACGAAAATCAAGTTAGCGACTGACTCTATTGAGGAAAAGGTAACAGTTCTAGCCGTTTCTGATATGTCTTCCTGTTCAGATGTTGGATATCATGTTTGACAGTGTGTGGAGAAGAAGCTTTCATTATGGGACACACCACGTTGAACAACATGTTCGCCAAGATGAAGACGATTATCCTTTGAAATTTATATTTTTCAGACCTTCCAAAATTCCGCGAACAACCTCAAAATGTCACAATACCTGTGGTACGAGAAGCAATTCTGCAATGTGCGGTTGACAATTTACAAACATACAAGGTGAGAGGCTATAACTATAACCAATATCTTCTTCCTTTTTTTCTCCATATTATCCTATCCTAAATATTATGCTGAATTTATTCATTTTTCATGACATCACGTCATTTGTGCATTATGATAATAATCCTAAAACCAATAATTCGCACCCCAATATCAAATATAACAGCTAAGTAGTAGATGTACATAGGTAAAATGTTGGGGAGGCTGTAACATCAAATTGAAGAAAATTCCCACAAAAACAAAAAAACGACGGGAATATTTCCCTAATCCTTTCTTCGCTGATTACACTCACCCCTTCCTCAAATAAATAATATATTTTCTGTTTATTTTCAGATCGCATAGCTTCATGTGGATACCCAAACGATTCTAACGATCCAAAATCACGTAATCACCAAAAATCACCGAATGAGTCTAACTCACGCTGAGAAACGTGCCTGGATATTGAAAATACGAGATGTAAAGGAATCTGACAAGGGATGGTACATGTGTCAGATAAACACGGATCTAATCTAGATATTGTCGGTAAGTCCGTTTTATGTCCATGAAATTGGTGTAGTTTTGTGGTCGCCTAGGAAGGATAATGACCAAAAAATTAACACACACACACATACGGAAATTTGTGAGCATTCTTATGCGTAATTCAGCCGTTTATTTTGTTGGTATTTGTGTGCTGTGTTGTCAGTTATTTCGCCCTAATCAAAAGTATCGTGTATCGTAACGAATGAGATATTTTCGAAAGTATACAGATTTATAGACTTTCGGAATTATTTCGAGTCTCAAGTGATAGGAGAATTCACAAAGGAAAATTCAGTTAAGCTTTCTAAACAGGCGAACTCACAAATTCCTTTAGCAAGAGTTGTCTTCTGTATAAAAGGAAATTAAGTCATCAAAAACCCAATTATGGTCCGTTCATTTCCTTCTTGGATTAACCCCAGTAATTTTTAATTGTGATGTCATTTAAAGTGTCCTGTTCTGACAGGCTAAAGTTAACCTTGAGAGAGCAGAATGGGTCGTAGCAAATGATTCTTCCTCTTAGTTGCACGGAGTTTTTGTATTTACTTTAAATGTATGCAAATATAATATTCCTTGAAATTATCAAGATTCCTCCTTCTGCTTTCAACAAAATTGGTTTTCTTGTCGTTTTTGGTACCGCACCGCCAAGAGTTTGTTTTAATTTTACCAGAGTTATTTTCGAGAAGCTTTTAACATTGACATTTTGTCTTACTTCCATGTCGCTAACAATGACAACAACGTCCTCGTGCTAAGGTTGAATGAATGAATCATTGAATGACGACCTTGCGTCAAATTTAATGAATGCAAAACACAAAATTGTCTCATCTCTTTAAAACAAGATCATCATTTTACCACTCCCATTACTTCTGATGGACCATTAATTTCCGATTTACCGTTCACTAAGCATTTTTCGCACTAATATTTCTTGTAAGATAAGCATGACCAATCACATTTTCTCTGTTGTTAATTGTTTTGAAAAAAAAATTTAAGACAATTTAGAATTCAAAATCTAAAAAAAAATTAGTACACAGTTATCTCGCCTGGTTAGTTCGAATAGGATGCATTACAATGAAATATTGTTGGATTGCTTGTGTGATTATGCTTTCATTTGAATGAGCTTGAAAATATTTACGCTTGAGCTCTGAACTTTCAAAAGACGAGAACAAGGCCTACAAAGTAACAGAACAGAATCAAACAAGGAATATAATAGTAATTAAGGGCTAAACACAGTTTCGATGGCAGACGGCAGACTTTTGCAGCAAAAGGAAATGTTTTCTCCAGGAACGTTTTATGGAGCGTGTATTAGTGTATTACATAGGGATGGATTGGGATTGGATTGAAACGAGGTTGGGAGCCGAAAAGGGTTCCTGGAACGTAGGCAACAACAAGGCCCGTTGTTCACCCTCCAGAAGACCCAACCGGATGCTCTAACAAAATTCAAAATTGGCCCCCAATTCTTCTTTCCGGCCCTATCCTATGCTGGTGACCCCTGAGAAGAGTATCCAGGAAGAATTGACACTACAGTTCTCAGGGTTGGCTTGCTTAGTCCCAGTAACTCGTTCGTTTCATTTGCGTTGGGTAAGCCCCACAACTTCTTTGTGGTTGTAACTGAGGGGTCACCCAAGCAAAGGCGACTGTGTTGGCAGTCGGTCCAAGTCGGGATTGTAGAGGCAAAGGTGTTTTGGTGCGATCCCAATTGTGGAAGAGATTTCCTCTGCGGTTGTTCCAAGACGACGAAGTTTGTCCGACTTTTATTCCCCCTAATGCTGGTGTGACCTGGCGCCCAAAGCACGAGTACCTCGTTGTTCCGAGAAAGGGAATTCATGGTAGGTTTACATTCAAATACAAGTTTTGCGGTTGTAAAAGGTTTTGACAAGGCCTTAACAGCAGCCTGGCTGTCCGAGCAGATTGCAATCTCCTTGTCATTAGTAGGTATCTGAGTTTAGAAGATATCCTCCCGCTTCAAGGATGACCTTGACTTCCGCCTGGAAAACCGTTACATGGTTTTCAAGGTGAATGGATATTTTCATGTGAGTGTCCTCGCGGAAAACACCTGCTCCGTTGTTCTTTTACAATTTGGAGCCGTCTGTATATATGAGAGGGTTTGTCAATGGTTGAAGCGCAGAAAGTGATTCCCATTCTGCCCTATCTGGAATTTTCGACTTAGAGTTGCTTTTCAGCATAGTATCCAGGAGATACGATCGATTACACCAATTCAAAGATGGATTCATGTGGAACTCTTGTACCAGTGTGAATCCAGCTCCGATTGAAATGCAGCATCAGCGCAGCGATTGACGCCCCCTTCTTGACATGTATATGAACGGGGTGTGTTGAGGATGACTTCGAGGGCCCTCGCGCTGGTTGACTTGAGAGCGCCACTTAAACTAAGGAGACAAAATCTTTGAATCTTTTCCAATATCTTGCGATGATTGGTGAGCTCCATTGCCTTCCACCACACCATAGAACTGTATATTAGCATGAATCGGATTATGCTAGTATCATTCATGGTTTAAGTCGCACATCGCGAAGCCTCGAAGAGCTTTATTCACTCTGCCCTCAATGTCTGGTTTCCAGCTAAATTTTCTATGTAATATGATAGGTACCTCGATATTTTACTCTTTCCTTCAGTTCCAAACGTATGAAGTGTTCCTTTTCTTAGTAAATCCGTACCCCAGTCCGTTCGGATCGCATTATGGTGCAGAAGAGTTCAGATTCGTAGCTACCGGTGACCAAGATCACCAGGTCGTAGGCGTAGCATACTGCTTTTTACCCATACGGATAAGTGTTAGAATGTTAGAGATCATCCATAATGGGCACCCACAACAAAGTTGATAAAATATCGCCGTGAGGGTGCCTCTCTGGAATATTTTTACTCTGCTTACCCCTCGCAGTTCGGCAAAGAGAGTTCTATAGTTCAACATGTGTGCAATCCAGTGTTTTAGGGACCGGTTCACTCCATGTTTTGTTAGCGTTTCAGTGAACTTATGTGAAGGACATTATTAAAGGCACCTCTGTATCGATAAAAAGAGCCAGCGTACATTGTTTAAGGAGCAAACCTTTTTCAAGAGAGTGGATAACTAACTTTATTGAATTAATTCATCTAATACTAATTAAATTTTTATTTTCTCGATTTAATATGTATGTTCGCCTGAATCTATGAAAAACTACATATGTACATATATGTAATATCGAAATATATTACTATATGTGTAACATTGTTTTACTTTAGATGTATACTTTTTCAATATATAACATGAACTTAATTGCACGATTTCAATTTGCATGGTTTCGGTTTACACGGTACTTTTGCAGAACGAATCTACCGTGTAAATCGAGGGTCAGGGTACTGCAAACTTTTTTTTTATTTTCATTCAAATCACGCAAATGTTATCTTCAACTTCATGTCTCCATCTTCTCAGCATTCGATTCGAAATGGTCTTATTCCTCCACAGATTTACTATCGCTCTGAAAAACTATTTTCTTTCTTTCGCTCGTTCAGTTTAGTTCAGTTCAATAGGAGTACGTTGATCACGTGCTTAATGTTTGTAAGGTTAGAAAAAAAAACCTTTTCCAGATAACCACTAGGGAAAATGACTAAAGAAAACTTTTACCAGGAGCTGATAAAAACTACAACCCTAGGGGGGAGGAATTTTCAGATATTTTCCAGGGAATTTTTCTGTTTAATCTGAAATTTTGCTTTATGAAGTCTACTAAAAGATTTGCGGGACTACATAGTATATACAAATTTATCTAGAACTTAGAAGACACACATAATTCTGCTGAAGAAGTTATCCGCTAAAAACAAAGTGGTTTATCCTCATTTAATATTTTTCAACGGAAAATATTACATACTTACAATGCATATTATATAGATCCTTCTCCCAAACAGGATACCTATGTACTTTCGGCCAAGGAAAGGAAGCTTACAACAAGAAACTAAGTCCCCGTTGCTCAAGGGATTTCTAACTGAAAATTAAGAAGTTCTATGATATTATCAAGTCTTAAGGAGCAAACCATTTACACGATTCATATAAACAAGGGAATTTACAGATGAACCTTCCTAGTTTCCATATTTTATGACTATAGTGTCACAGGACAACGGCTTGCCTCGGGCATTGATAAAAATAAATTTCAAGGCAACTCCTTAAAGAATAGTTTTTAGTCTTCTGAGAGAGGAAAATGTATTGAGGTTTCGTTTCATTGTACAAGGAATTTTAATGTAGTTGATAAAATGAAGGAAAAATTTTTCTCTTGAAAGATAAAAGAATCCCTCTTTGGTTGGTGTATGTTGGCTATATTTACTTATCTATTTTATATGTATAGAACAGTTTTAACCTATCATCTTGCCTGAACTTGTAAAACCCTTGTTGGAGGGAAAAAATTGTTCCGTGATCTAGGTCGCTCCTCATTTTATGAGTAGTGGAAAACTTATATCATTTCATTTATGGAATATTTAACTAAAAACACAGAGAGGATTTGTGCTCACTTGTAAAGTGAATGTGGACGCATAAGGATTTTCTTTTAGCTAATGGATAGTGGTTAGCCGAATAGTGAAATCTGATTAAAACCAATCATTTCAAATGTGCAGAAACCGTTTTAAAAATTGTAAATATAAAGCGAAAATTTGGTAAAAGGACGACTGTTTGCCAATTGAAGTGAATTTAGTGCTTCAGTCTACCAAACCTTCCCAAATGAAAAAGCAGCCGATCGAGTTAAAATCGGAGACGATTATTCATATTCTGATCCATACCCAACATTTGGCCCATCAAGAAGGCACTTTATGGAGGAACTACAAAAATGGGAGACATGCAAGTGGATCTCCCCTCTGGCGTAGCCCGCCTTGTATGAGGCAAGTGAAGGAGTTCTTCATGCTCTCTCGTCTTCAGACGTGCAAACTATATTGGTCCTTGGAGACAGTCAATCACCCTTTTTATTAGTCCAGTCACTGGACGTGGTTACATATGAAATTTTCTGAAGAATATAGGGCAAGCTAATAGCGAACTGTGTCGACTATGCGAACTAGATGACGAAAACTCCAAGCATATTATATGGGAGTGTAGCTTTAAGGTTGCAAATCACTGGAGAAATATTTCGCACTCCAAATAAGTTTTTGACTCATTTCTGATATCTTTTATTATCTTAAAACTGCCAGAAAGGGAAAGGAGTTTTTAGATTGCCATTTCATCTATAATTACAGTGTAGTCCTAAAAAGCCCTTCCTTTCCATCATGCTGTGGTAGTAGTACCACTCTCTGCTATTAGCGCTACTTTGGCAAACCTACCAATTATACTCTACGATTACATCTATTGTATATAGAGCATTTTAATGGTTATAATAAATGGTTATGAAAAAGCTTTTATTGAGTATCTAGTCATTACACTTATAGAGCTTCTGGAAGGGGGTGTGGGGGAAGGGTTAATATGGAAGTTTTCTTACTAAATTTATCCCTTGCAATTTAGATAGTTTGCAAACATGACGAAGTGTAGTGAGTACAACGTGCACGGATTATTTTTTTTCATATATTATTTAAGTAGAATTTTCGCCTTTATAACATTTCGCATAAATCTTACTCAAGGAGTGATTCGGGATTCTAAAACAGCCAAATTTCTATGCAAGCTTTAATTGATTGTGACAATTTTGGTATTAGGCGGGTCATTTATACATCTTCTATATTATGTCGCACACAATGAAAATGACAGTTTTATTATAAACGTAGTGCAATTGCCCTTACATATTCTTGTAACAATCAATGCAATTTTATTACGAATGACTCTGTTAACCAAAGCCGGCCATATATTTGCTGTTTTCGAAAATTTTTTAGCAAATCACAGAGATATTTTGAAATTAACACGAAATCAGACAGTCTATGGCAAAAAGGCTCCAATTTTTCTTATAGTACAATTAGTGCTAATAGCGATAAACCTACATTTTTTGATTGCGCGTTATGTGGAATCATCTACAGAGCTTAAATTTTTGGCATTTATATACATTTACTGTATGTTCCAAGCGCGCTTCATTGTTGTGATATTTTTTGGGACTTTTATGATCATTACAAGGGCTCAGTTCCAGCAATTAAATGCATACATGCGAAAAATCTACATGGAATTAGGTAAACTTGGAAAGATTTCGATGCAAAGATGCTGCGATTGTAGTGATGAATTGGACAAAATGGCCGCAATGCATTGGAAGATTTCTCGAACGGCATACGACTGCAAAAATATTTTCCAATGGCAAATATTCGTTTTTGTGATTACAAAACTGCAAGCGATTATTTTAAATGTTTTCATGGCATACAAAGACTTTCATGCTCAAAATTCAGTTTCGAAACCGGAGCTGGTAATAACTATCTCCGGTATCGTCAGTTTGACAATGCTTGTTGCTCTTGTGCATTCTGTTGAGAGAGCCTCGCACATTAATATCGATTATCTGAGCAGTTTCGATATTCAGCATGACAACCGGCTTCAGAGAAGTGTAAGTATTATTTTCGATTGGAGCAGAATGTAATGCAGCTACAATGGGCTTGCAACTTCCAAGAAATTAATTTTAACGAAATCACCGTAATGAAGACTCAAATTTATACCGCAAATTTCAAAATGTCATCTTGACACAAGTCTCTGTTATTATATTGTTGGTATCATTGCGTTGCGTTCTGTTCTAAGCATTCAGGACTAGTTTTAATTTATTTTTGAATGAAAATTCTCACATATTTCCAGGTTGAAATGTTTAAACTGCAGCTGGCCTTGCGACCGTACGAATTGAACGTATTCAATTGTTTGGAATTAAAGAAAGGATTAATTGTGTTTTTTTATAAACGTGTGGATAAATTATTCAGCAATCATGATTCAATTTGATAAAGCCGATGAGAATAATCGTCAAGAGCAGAGCAGCATATAGTTGTGAGTGCTGACAAGCTTCTAGTGTTAATTCATGCTTTTGAGTACCTAAGCCTATTTATTTGGTGTATTGAATTTGAAATAAAATGTTTTCGAGTGAAAGTTAAATTCAACTTTTTCTGTTCATTTATAGTTTTAAATCGAAACTTTTCACAAAGGTTTCCAGGATGTGGGAGTAGGAATTCGAGTGAGTTTTTTCGCTTTCTTCTTTACTCATCTGCGTTGGTTTTTCCTTCTTCCCTTTTATTTTGGGAACATAGGGCTTCCACATAGCGGAGGCTCTGTTTCAGTTTCTTTGAATCGTTCTTGCGCTTTCCAAATCCAGTAATGGATACGCCATCGGACACATAATGGGAGCTTTTTGGTTGTTATCATAGATGCCTTTTTTTTAAAGCCTTCCAAGTGATTAAAATACTGCAAATATTTCTCCGCTTGCCTTGAGTCTATATGTATTGTGATTCTTCTGAACAAGAGTTAGGTAGGCGTAGTACATATGGGAGTGAAGAAGCTATAAAGGTAAAAAAGTAACTATAGGTGAAAGGAATAGTCTAGTACCGTCCTGAGAAGAAATTCGAAAGCACAACACTAACGTACTTATTAATTGAGGGTGATTTCCACTTGCGATCATTGAGCCTTTCTATATGATTTTATTTTGGGGCATTCTTTTGATTTTTGTCTTAGGTTACTATCTTTTTTGTATATTTTTTATTTGTTGTTCTGACCTCTACTATATTGCTACAGGAACAGGCATGGCTTTAATTCGTTAATCACAACACAATATTTCAGATAAAACTCACATGTTCTCTACTGGTTACTTTTATAAAATTCAAAAGAATTACCAATCAACTCTACTAGTTTACTACGTTCACTAGACTATCTGAGACAAGACTCGCCCCTGTCACTGAAAAGTGCTGTGTTTATATTCTACAAATTGCTCAGAATCTTCCCGAAGATTCCATTCTAGAAATATCGCTTCTCCGAACTTAAGTGTTTATGCCCATACTTTATAAATGTCACTTGTCTTTTCATATAGCACGTAATACGAATCTCCGAAATTTATTTATGTCCGTACTTAATTAGTTATTTCCCGCGAGTATCCATTTCTAATAGATGGCACTTATCTTGTTATATTTCACCTAACAATATTGTCAGGATCTTGTTAACCTGTGTCCTTCCTTATGATTTACATTTGAATGCCGATTGAATTAATTTGACGCGGCCACAATATCTCAGCTATGTATAATCCTGAAACACTTGTTTAGGAACATTTGGATTCCATGTAATGTTGGTTTTCTGAGAAGACATGTTTTGCTTCCCATAAAAAAGAATTGACTTTACACAGGAATAAAATTTTCTAAGTGTTATGTTCCTCGTAATGTGTGGTGGATAATTATGTGGACGCTAGTCGGGTTAATGGAATATTTAAATTTGATTAAAACAAACCATTTTAAAAGTGCAGAAACCAGTTTAAAAATTATAAATAAAAGCAAAAAATTCAGAAAAAGAAAGACTGTAACAATTGTAAATTTAAGACACTGCTAGCAACCTACCCAACCTTCCAACCAAAAAGCAGGTGCTCTGGTTAAAACCAAAGCCGACTGTTCCCTACCCAACATTTGGCCCATCAAAAAGGCACTTTAGGGAGGAACCCCAAAAATGGGGAGACATGCAACTCGATCTCCCCTCTGGTATGAGGCAACCGAAGGAGTTCTTCATGTCCTCTCCTCTCCAGACGAGCAAACCATATACGCAAACATGGTAATAGTGGAAGTATGACTTTTGTAAAGAAATGAGAAATCCAAGTCATCGTTACCAAGCTTCGAAAAATTTGTGAGTGAATTGTTTTCCGCACTTAAATTCGAGGTTTTTGGATTACGCAATCGTCAAAGGAATTGGTTGAAATAAAAAATCTCCTCAGTTTTTATCAAACAAATTTTACGATTAGGCCGAGCATATGAAGAAATTAGTTACTACAGACCTAGAAACAGAAAATCAAAATCTGCGGCAATATGTGAATATTCTGAAAGCTGAAAACGAGCTGGTGCAACAAGGGAACAGGAGGCATAATTTGGTGATCGCTGACATAAAACTAACACAAGGCGAAAACATGTCATCGGTAACTAAAGCAGTTGCAAATACCATTACAGTGGAATATGTTACAAATGCTATTAGCTATACGTATAGAGTGAAAAATCAAGCAAAAAATTCTACCAACACTGTTATGGTGGGTTTAGCAAGAAGGCAGAAACGTGACATATGGGTTAACGCATACACGGCAATGGCCAGCCAGACAAAGTGGATGTTGGAGAATACCAGTAGCTAATATCAGTAACAAAGTCGGTGGAGGACATGTATTTATCGGTGATCATCTTACGCCGCTACTGGTGAGTTTCTTAGGCAAACTAAACTAGTGGCTAGACAATATGAGTACCAATTTGACCGAAATTTTCCACGAATACGTAGATGCTTTAACAAATGCAGGTCTTTTAATACATTTATTAGGCTGCACTAGAAAAGGCAATGAGACTAGCTCATGTCTGGAGCAGATATACTACAAAATAAACAATAATTTAAATATATTTCAACCGGCTATTTATCAAACGTATATAACGGAGCACTACAGTACATTATGTAAAATAAAGTTCGCTTCTACAACCAATAGGAACATTTCAGGTACCTATAAGAACAGAGCAATCGCTTCCACCATACAAAACAGATCTAGTTTAACTTGTAGATAAAATAAAATTAGAGGATTGGACTATGGTAATCTGTGAATGTAGTGCTAGTAAATATTTTGACAACTTCACGAGTATCTTAGATATAAGTTGATACGTGAATCAAACATGTTATTGACAACCTGCCGGCCGTAGACATGTAACAAAAAATTGAAGCCATGGGTGTCTATAGGGATGTTAAGATCTATTAGGCATAGACATAAGCTAGCTAAAAAGGTAAAAAATCAACCATTTAATGAATCATTAAAATTTCAATATAGGAAATATAGGAATATATTAAACGCAATTATCAAAATGGAGAAAATAAGTTTCAATATAGACGGGTATATGAAAAGGTCTCAAATAATCCTAAAAAACTGTGGGGTAAAATTAATGAGGTCACAAATAAAAGCAAATCGGAAGCAAATAGAGTAAGTAGTGGTGATTTACTTACGGAGCAAAAAAAACAAAAACAATACCAACAAAGTTAAATAAGTTTCTTACTAATATCACGATGAATTTACATAATAATGATGAGCCTTACGATTTCGTAAATCCTAGCATTGATCATCAACTAGCAGCTAACAATATTTACTCAGCCAGAACATTAAAGAGTATTGGAACTTATACATATATAGTATGTCAGCCTCTCTGTTATATTTTCAACCTAGCATATGCAGGAGGTACATTTCCTGAATAGCTTAAACATGATATGATTGTGCCAATACATCAAGGATATTCCAAAACTGAACCAACCAAGTATAGACCTATTTCCCTGCTCACAAATTTGTCAAAGATCTTTAAAAAAAATGTATTAAGGTTAGACTTATGGAATACCTTGAAAATAGGGATGTAATAGCGACTAATCAGTATGGCTTTATGATGAATGCAATTCGTGCTATTTATCATATAACGACCTCTATAAATTCCACCTTAGATAAGAATGAAAAGCTAGATTCCGTCTTTTTAGATATAAGGACTGAATAAACCTAATCGAATTGGAATTAGGGGTACTTCTCTCAATTTACTTAAATCATAGTGGGTAGAAATCAAATAATTAATATAGGATGCGTACTTAGTGAACCAATATCCATTATATCTGGGGTTCTCCAAGGCTCAGTACTAGGTCCTATTTTGTTTTTATTGTTTTTAATATAAATTAGCTGTCTGTGTCCATTGGGAGCTTAAATAAGTAGTCACCCTTGCTAATGATACTGTCATCTTGTTCAAAGACTCATCCTCAGTACTGGCAGCACACCAAGCTAATTAAGGTCTCCGTGAAATATACAAATGGCGTTGAATTGTCGCAAATTCTCTTTAAATATTGCAAAAACTAAATAAATGTAGATTGATGATGATATTCCTAAAAGCATAGAAATCTACAATGACAGATTGAACGAAACGTACTATCTCAAGCCTCATAGACTAAATACTTAGGAGTAATTTTTGATAACAAACTGAAGGGAGACAAGCACATAACAAATATCTGAAGCCGATTGAGGAAGATAGTTTATAAAACTCTTATTATCCGGATGCCAACTATGCGAATGATTTATTTTGCAATTTTCCTATCTGTTATTCAGTATGACCATAGATGGCACAAGAACTAGATGTCGCATACAATACCAAAAAGGTATACAAAATTTATATGGCTGGGTGGTACATTCCGGAATGGACCACAACATTTGAACTGATGTGTACGTCGAATGATTCATATTTTTTCGTATCTGAAGTGTTGGGGAGGTCGATCAAACGAATACAAAACTGCTGTTAAAACAAACATTTGCTCTCGGCATACTCTAAACCGTGTTGTGGCCCATTCCAGAATGCACTACCCATTTCACAATTTGTATACTCTGCTCTAGTATGCCATGCGACATCTAGTTCTTGTGCCATCTATGGTATGACATAATTGGCTGGATCGTTGCAAAATCTACAAAATAAAATAGTTAAGCTTTGACTAAAGAACTAAAATATTACTCCACTACTCAGGCGTTTCGTGGCTTTAAGACTCGTTTACAAGAATCTAAAAAAATTTCCACTTCATCGTACACGTTATCCTACCCGAAATTAGTTATCAAAGCCATTATATGAATGAAATCTCATAAGACTTATACCCAAATACATGCTAACATCTTACATCCTAAAATGTTCAATAAATTGCCTCTAGAACTTAAAAATGAGCTTACAGTTAGTAATTGATGAATAAATTTAAATATTGCTATTAAAATAACGGACACTGCCTGGTTACCGCGTAGTTAGATGCGCGTATTCCAAATTATCGGAATCATAGGTACTCAAGAGTTAGTAGCATGTGCTGCAGGAAAATGGAGAAAAGTGATTGGTGCTTAGTTATGAACGTAGTAGGTAGCGGTAGAGGATATGCAAGGTGCGTTCCACAAAATGCATACAACAATTAAATGTATTTTAGCTAAAGTACTCTATATGGAGGGCTAACCAGTGACATGCGTATTTGCTCAACTGCGGTCTTAGATCCTATGGATACAAAAAAATGTCGAATTTTCGGCTCGCGGATCTCAACTACAATTTTCCGGGCAGAGACCCACCCCATAGAACTCCGCGTTCTCGAAATCATACATATGAGCATGCCAGGGGCACACTCAGTGTTGTACATTCATATTATATGATCTGGTCTTTAACCTGTCTTACTGCCTTGAAGCAACTAGCCGAAATAAGGAAGTAAGATCACGCTGATTTGCACCCATGACGAAATTAAGGTCAACAGATGTAATTACCTCCATATTTCATAAAACTTAATTCGGGAAGGTTATTTGTAGAGCGTACAGAAGGAGTGACTCGTTTATGAGGTTAGCAGTTTTAGATTGCGATTTCACATATCATCATAGTATAATCCCAAAAAGTCCTTCCTTTCCCTTATACTGTTGGTAAATAGTATTACTCTGCTATTTCCGTTACTTTGTCGAACCTAGCTATTATACGATATCATCTAAGGTATATAAATTCTAGTTTAAAAGGATATGCAAAAGCTTTTAACGTGGATCTAAATAGTCATTACATTTAATGGGCTGCGGGAAGGCTGTGTGGAGGATGGGGTTAATACGCAAGTTTTTCTGCTAAATTTATCCCTTGAAATTTAGTTAGTTTGGAAACATGACGAATTGTAGTGAGTACATCCTGCTCGGTATATTTTTCCTCATATATTATGTAACAAGAATTTTTGGCTTCATAACATTTCGCATAAATCTTACTCAAGGAGTGATTCACAGTTCTAAGAGCGCCAAATTTCTATGCAAGCTTCTCTTGATTGTGACAATCTTGTTATTAAGCGGATCCGTTATATATATTCTATGTTGTGGTGACGAACAAAATAGAAATGACACTTTTATTATAAACGTAGTGAAATTGCCGTTATATATTCTTGTGACAATCAATGCGATTTTATTACGAATAACTCTGCTAACCAAAGCCAGCCATCTTTTTGCTGTTTTCGAAAAATTGTTGGAAAATCACAGAGATGTTTTGAAATTAACACGAACTCCGACTGTCTATGGAAAGAAGGCTCCAATTTTACTTACAGCACAATTGGTGATAATAGCAACATACCTGTATTATTCAATTGAGGCTTGTCTGCAAGCATCCTCAGGGCATATATTTTTGCAATTTATACACATTTACTGTATGTTCCAAGCGCGCTTCATTGTTCTGATATTTTTTGGGACTTTTATGATTGTTACCACGGCTCAATTCCAGCAATTAAATGCGTACATGCGAAAAATATACATGGAATTAGGTAAACTTCGAAAGATTTCAATGCAGAGATGCTGCGATTTTAGTGATGAATTGGACAAAATGGCTGCAATGCATTGGAAGATCTCCCGAACGGCATACGACTTCAAAAATATTTTCCAATGGCAAATGTTCGTTTTTGTGATTACAACACTGCAAGGGCTTATTTTATTGGTTTTTAATACCTACAAACACTTTGATGTTCAAAACTCAGATTTCAAATCACATTTGATATTGACCATCCTTAGTATCGCCAGTTTGACAATCCTTGTTGCCATTGTGGATTCTGTTGAGAAAGCCTCTGACATTAATATTGATTATTTGAGCAGTTTCGATATTCAGCATGACAACAGGCTTCAGAGAAGTGTAAGTATTACTTCCGCTTGGAGCAGAAAGTAATGCAGTAACGGGCTTCCAACTTCCAAGAACTTAATTTTAACGCAATCATCGTAATGAAGTGTCACATTTGTTATCATTGGTATTAGTGTGGCTGCCATTTGTTATGATTGGATAGGAAAACACAAAAGAAATTAAAAATATTTGTTTTTTTTTTGTAATTTAATTTATTACAAATTTCAAAATGTAATTTTGACGGAAGTATGCAAATTTAATTTTTCTTCTGATTATTTTGTTGCCATCATTGCCTTGCATTCTGTTCCATGTATTCAGGACTAGTTTTTTATTTATCTTAAAACAGCGAATGAAAATTATCACATATTTCCAGGTTGAAATGTTTAAACTGCAGCTGGCCTTGCGACCGTACGAATTGAACGTATTCAATTGTTTAGAATTAAAGAAAGGATTAATTGTGTTTTTTATAAACGTGTGGATAAATTATTCAGCAATCATGATTCAATTTGATAAAGCCGATGAGAAAACCTAGAAAGAGCAGAGCAACAAATAGTTGTGAATCCTGACAAGCTTCGAGTGTTGATTAAGGCTTTTAAGTACCTAAGTCCATTTATCTGGTGTATTGAATTTGAAATAAAATGTTTTCGATTTTCGAGTGAAGTTTAACTTATTTCTGTTCATTCTTAATTTAAAGTTGAAACTGTTCACAAAAGTTGCTAGGATTTGAGATTCGAAATTCGACTGAGTTTGTTTTTCCTTTTTTCTTTACTCACCTACTTGTATTGTGTTTTCCATCTTCACTTTCATCTTGGGAGCATAGGGCTTTCGCATAGCTAAGGCTCTGTTTCAGTTTCTTATAATCGTGAATCCAGGGATGGAGACGCCATCGGACATATAACGGAAGGGTTTTGGATGTTAACATAGATGTTATTTTTTTTTTAGCACGAAAGTGTTTCAAATGATTAATGTACCGCAGATATATCTCCGCTTCCCTGGAGTTATTGCGTAGGCGTAGTACATATAAGTGTGATGTAGCTTCGAAAAGAAGCTTCGAAAAGGAGCTATAGAACAGGAACAGTGTAGTAGTGGTGAGTCCCAAAATTGTTCCCTAGGCATTTTAAAAGCATTTGTTAAGTCTTGCAACATGGCCTTTTAACAAAACTTGGAGCACCTAGTCTCTCCCCAGCTCTTTTATTATGGATTAAATTTTTTTTATATCTAGTCGTCTAATGTGGGTTATATTAGATGGCTCTACGTCTGAGCCTTAAGTTGTAAATACTAGTGATGTGCTTCCTACTTTCAATCCCATAGTTATTCTGGTGACAGTACTCTTGTTCTCGCTTACTGCATTAAGACTCATAAAGACTAGAGACGGAGGGCTACATGCATCACCACTTGTGATTGCATGATTACGTCAGTGAATGACGACCTTGATAATATTCTCGCTTGGGGAAAAGTAAGTTGCGTCAAATTCAATGAATGTAAAACCCAAAACTGTGTCATCTCTATAAAACAAGATCATCAGTTTATCCATTACTACTGATGGACCACTAGTTTCCGATTTTCCGTTCACTAAGCATTTTTCGCGTTAATATTTCTAGTAGTTGCCAAAAATGGATGAAAATGTCTTGGATTTCTGAAAAGGTGAAAATATTTCAGCCAGTCTAATCTAGCGCTCCTGTCCAAGTCCTCTACCAGACCTAAATTGAAATAAAACTCCGGCATATGGGGGGGGGGGGGTTATATCCTAGGGTATATCCTGGGTTAATAATACAAAAAAAAAGTAAAAATAAAAAAACTATTCAGTAAGAAAAACTCATTTTTATAAAGTCAATCTTTATCGAATTATAATTTCAAAAGAACAACTAAATACTGCAAGAATTTGTTTTTTTTTTTTCATTCAAATCGCGCAAATATTATCTTCAATTTCATGTCTACAACTCCTGAGCATTCCATTCGAAATGGTCTTATTCCTCCACAGATTTACTATCGCTCTGAAAAACTATTTTCTTTCTTTGGTTCGTTCAGTTTAGTTCAGTTCGATAAGACTACGTTGATCACGTGCTTAATGTTGTAAGGTTAGAAAAAAAAGCCTTTTTCAGATAACCACTAGGGAAAATGACTGAAGAAAACTTTTACCAGGAGCTGATAAAAACTACAACGCTAGGAGGGATTGCATTCAGATATTTTCCAGTGAATTTTTCTCTTTAATCTGAAATTTTGCTTTACGAAGTCCACTAAAAGATTTGCGGAAATATATAAGTGCATAGAAATTTATCTAGAACTTAGAAGACACACATAATTCTGCTGAAGCAGTTATCGGTTAGAAAAAAATTGATTTATCTTCGATTTAATATTTTTCACCGGAAAGTCTCCGATGAAGAGAGAAGTAGCAAAATATGTGGGACAGAACTGCATAATTGAAATTTATTTGTTGCACTCGGTGGAATAGTCCTAAGTTAGTAGAGAGAACTTCGGGTAAGGATTTCGTGAACACGCTTCTTCTCTTTTGAGGCGGAACCATAGGTACTTTAAATTCAGCACACTAATATGAAAACAAGCGAAGAAAATTACATACTTGCTGGAATAGTGGTTGGTGTATGTGTGGTTGTGAAAATATTATATCAGGATGTACATACACACTTACAATGCATATTATATAGATCCTTCTCCCAAACAGGATACCCGTGTAGTTTCGGCAAAACAACCGAAGATTACAACAAGAAACTAAGTCCCCGTTGCTGAAGGGATTTCTAACTGAAAATTAAGAGATTCTATGATATTCTCAAGTCTCGAGGAGCAAACCATTTACACGAATCATATAAACAAGGGAATTTACAGGTGAACCTTCCTGGTTTCCATATTTTTATGACTATAGTGTCACAGGACAAACGGCTTGCCTCGGGCATTGATAAAAATAAATTTCATGGCAACTGCTTAAAGTATAGTTTTTAGTCGTCTGAGAGAGGAACAGATATTGAGGTTTCATTTCATTGTAGAAAGAATTTTAATGTAGTTGATAAAATGAGAGAATGATTTTCTCTTGAAAGATAAAAGAATCCCTCTTTGATTGGTGTATGTTGGTTACACTTACTTATCTATTATATATGTATAGAAAAGTTTTTAAACCTATCATCTTGTCTGAAGTTGTAAAACCCTGGCTGGAGGGAAGAAAAATACTTCTGTGATCTAGGTCTATATTTATGGAATATTTAATTAAAACAAAAACGAAGAGGATTTGTGCTCACTTGTAAAGTGAATATGGACGCATAGGATTTTCCTTTAGCCGTTTTAAAAATTATAAATTTGGTAAAAGAACGACCGTATGACAATTCAGGTGAATTTAGTGCTTCAGTCTACCCAACTTTCACAAATGTAAAAGCAGCCGATCTGGTTGAAACCGGAGCCAACTATCCATATACTGATCAATACCCAAACATTTGGCCCATCAAAAGGCACTTTATGGAGGAACTACAAAAATGGGGAGATCTACAAGTGTATCTCCCCTCTGGCGTAGCCCCCCTTGGTATGAAGCAAGAGAAGGGGTTCCTTCTGAAATTTTCTGAAGATTATAGGCCAAGCTAACAACGATCTGTGCCGACTATGCGAAGTATATGACGAAATCTCCAAGGCATATTATATGGGAGTGTAGCTTTAAGGTTGCAAATCACTGGAGAACTATTTATCACTCCAAATAAGTTCCGCAAGCTAACCCTTAAGGAAATAATCGAGCTCGTAAGAGGCTAGATTTAGCTTACGCTTAAATGTTCATAAGTTCTTCCAAGGATATCGAAGGATCAAACTTGAGCACTTGTTCTATAGCAGAAATTCATCAATTTCAGAGATATCCAATATCTTATGATTTTTATCCAGCTTTCCACAAAATTTTTACAACCCAGAATAAAGAAATGCATTTTATCTAATATACTGTGCATGGTCAGTAGAAATAAGTGACATGCGAATTTGTCCAACTGCAGTTTTAGAGGCAGTGGATATAAAAGATATTGGCCGAATTTTTGGCTCGCTAAGGCACTGGTTACCTCAACAACCATTTTCCAGGCGGACATCCACGACATAGAACTCTACGTTCACGAAGTCATATACATATATGAGCATCATTTAATAAATAGCTAACAGGAAGCGGCATATGGAATAAGTACAGAGTACGTATCACCAAGTGCCTTAAGTTTTCACTCGATATGCCGTTTCTTTGTTAGTTATTTTCTCATGATGAGCATGTGTGGGGCAAAATTATAGGTACATAATATCAGATAGCCAACCAAAACTCAGAGCGTTTCATTCATATATTACCTGATCCTTAACCTGCCTTACTTAGCCATACGGTCAACAGATGTTATACCATACCTATATACCTATTTTTTCCAAGCTTTTGTATGAAAGGAGTTTTAGATTGCCATTTCATCTACAATTACAATATACATAGTCCTAAAAACCCTCCCTTTCTCTCATATTGTCATAGTTGTAGTACTCTGCTATTAGCGTTACTTTGCCAAACCTAGGTTTTATACGATTTCATCTAGGGTATTTAGAGCATTGTAATGGTTTTAATAAAAGGTTATCAAAAGCTTTTAACGCGAATCTAGTCATTAATTTAGAGGACAGCTGGAAGGGGGTCTGGGGAGGGGTTAATACGGATGTTTTTTACTAAATTTATCCCTCGAAATTTAGTTAGTTTGTGACGAATTGTAGTGAGTACATCGTGCACGGATTATTTTTTCTCATATATTATTTAACAAGAATTTTCGCCTTCATAACATTTCGCATAAATCTTATTCAAGGATTGATTCAGAGTTCTAAAAGCGCCAAATTTCTATGGAAGCTACAATCGATTGTGATAATCTTAGTATTAAGCAGATCATTTATATATCTTTGGTATTATGGCACACGGAATAAAAGTTACAGTTTTATTGAAAACGTAGTGCAAGTCCCGTTATATTTTTTTGTAACAACTAATGCGATTCTATTACGAATAACTCTGCTAACTAAAGCCAGCCATATATTTGCTGTTTTCGAAAAATTGTTGGCAAATCACAGAGATGTTTTGAAATTAACACAAAATCCAACAATTTATGGCAAAAAGCCTCTTATTTTTCTTTTAGTACAATTGTTGATAATAGCGACATACCTCTGTTATTCAATTACGCGTCATCTGCAAAGAGCTGCAGAGGTTAAATTTTTTACATTTATATACATTTACTCTGTGCTCCAAACGCGCTTCATTGTTCTGATATGTTTTGGGACTTTTATGATCGTTACAAGAGCTGAATTCCAGCAATTAAATGCATACATGCAAAAAATCTACATGGAATTAGGTAAACTTTCGATGCAAAGATGCTGCGATTGTAGTGATGAATTGGACAAAATAGCTGCAATCCATTGCAAGATTTCGCGAGCGGCGTATGACTTCAAAAATATTTTCCAATGGCAAATAATGGCTTACTTGATAACAACACTGCAAGGGGTTATTTTAAACGTTTTTCATATCTACAAACAGTATCATGCTCAAAATTCAGTTTCCAAACCACATTTGATATTGACCATCCTTAGTATCGTCAGTTTGACAATCCTTGTTGCCATTGTGGATTCTGTTGAGAAACCCTCTCACATACAAATCGATTATTTGAGTAGTTTCGATATTCAGCATGACAGCAGGCTTCAGAGAAGTGTGGTATTTTTTACCGTCGGAACAGAACGTAATGCAGCCACCGGGTTTCCAACTTCCAAGATCTTAATTTTAACGCAATCATCGTAATGAAGTGTCACATTTGTTATCATTGGTATTAATGTGGTTATTATGATTGGATAGGAAAACATAAAAGAAATAAAAAATATTTGTTTTTTTTCGCAATTTAAATTATTAAAAATTTCAAAATGTCATCTTGAAGCAAGTTTGCAAGTTTCTTCTTTTTGTTATTATTTAGTTGGTATCATTGCGTTGCGTTCTGTTCCAAGCATTCAGTGCTAGTTTTTTATTTATGTTAGATCAGTGAATGAAATTTGTCACATATTTCCAGGTTGAAATGTTTAAATTGCAACTAGCCTTGCGACCGTACGAATTGAACGTATTCAACTGTTTGGAATTAAAGAAAGGATTAATTGTGTTTTTTATAAACGTGTGGATAAATTATTCAGCAATCATGATTCAATTTGATAAAGCCCATAAAAATACCTAGAAAGAGCAGAGCAGCTTTTAAGCTTGGAGTGTTGATTGATGCTTTTAAATATATATGTACCTAAATATGTAAACCTAAGTCCATTTATCTGCTGTATTGGATTTGAAATAAAATGTTTTTTGATTTTCGAGTGAAATTTACATTAAACTTTTTTCTGCTGGTTTTGAGTTTAAAGTTGAAACTGTTGACAAAGGTTGCCAGGATGTGGGAGTGGGAATTCGACAGTGAGTTTTTCCCCCCTTTCTTCTCAACATAGCCGATGCTTTGCCACAGTTTCTTTGAATCGTTCTTGAGCTATCGAAATCCAATGATGGAGATGCCACCGGCCACATTACGGGAGACTTTTTGATATTATCATATTTATTTTTGTGTTCTTGTTTTTTGTTGACGCTATGTTCTCACTGTGAAAGCCTTTCAAATGATTAAAATACCGCAGATATTTCTCCGCTTCCCTGGAGTCTATATTGCGATTCTGCTGGAAGAGAGGTACATAGGTAGGCGTAGTACATATCCGGTTGGCGAAGCTATAAAGGTAGATCGCACCTGAACTATGGAGTTTTCTTATTGTAAAGTTGCAGATATCGACGAATTTCATGATTGGGAATATAAAAACTTGCGGAGAAAAGAAAAAAATACTAACAACAATAAAAATTATAAATAAAATACACAAAAAAAATCATTTTTATTTATTTATTATTAATATTATAAATTAATATTATCATTATTATTAAATGTAACTCCTTTTAACTTTTTCTAACTTTTTTATATACTTTTTTGCCTTTTATTAAACTTTTCTAATTTTTTTTAACTTTTTTCAACCATTATTAATCTTTTTTTTTTACTTTTTTCAACTTTTTTACCTTTGTTTTTAAATTTTTTCAAACTTCTTAAACTTTTTTTAACTTTTTACTAAACTTTTTTTTCAACTTTTTTTTAACTTTGTTGAAGTTTTGTTAACTTTTTCAAACTTTTTTTAAAGCTGTCGCTACTGTTGCTGTTGTTGTGGTTCTTGATAGATTTCAAAATCAATTATTAAAAACTTCTAAAAATTTCAATATACTTACCTCAGACAAAGTTTGCAGCTGCAATACAAATAATTCTACGCCACCAAAAGACCTTGCAAAAAGAGTCCATTTTATAAACACTACATTACTAATGCATGCCTCCTGACGAGAACAACAAATGAAGTACTTCAATAAAATCCTTCAACATTGATATCACCTTGGGTCTTGCATTTTTTTAATTCGTATAAAGAAAACAAAGTTAAGTAATATCACCATTTTCTAACTTGCGGCGGCAATCAAGCTCTGCTCAGCCAATAGACTTTGAAAAAATATTTAGATTGCAAATTCTGATAAGAAATTCAGAACAACAAATGAATCACTTCAACATGTAATATGATATCACCTTGGATCCTGTAAATTGCAAATTCGCATAAAGTAAACAAATTTAAGTAATATCAACATTTTCTTATGCGCACAATTGTTAAATGTGGTCATGTAAACAATTTCATTGGATATTATCTCACATCTTGCCTAAACAACTCGCATAAAGTAAGCAAATTTAAGTTTAGTGAGCCATGTTTTAGATCATGTAATTTGATATCACCCCACATTACTGGAATTCGTAAAAAGAAAAAAAAATTCCATCCTATGCGAAGATTAGGACGCAGCAGGGATCATTCATGTTTACCGGACGCTTCTATAATAGCGTGAACAAGCCCTTAAGAGGCATCAGTCAATCTTAGCTAGTCTCTGAGTGTACATTAAAAATGTCGGTCGCGCTAGTAAATAAAAATTTTTCAATAATTTAAAACTTGCGAAAAGATGTGATGGAGTGCTTAAAAAATTCAGTGAATAAAAACAGTATTATTAAAGTGTGAATAGAAATATTCGTAAATGTCAAGCGGCATTTCGAAAATGCAATTAGAATGCTAGGAAATGACATTTGGAGAGCTGTATTGGACAAATTAAAGTATTAATCAAAACTCCCCATCGAGGTGGAGGAATTATTCGAGTAAGGAAAAGTGATTGAGTGAAGTGGGAGGAATTAAATTATAAATTACTTACGCGTCGTATTAAGAATACCTTAAAACATCAGTTTAATATTAAAGTTAGTACAACATTGTGCGGTGCGCTTATTAAGGAAACTGGTGACAATGAATTTATAAAAGATATCAAATATGTCCAAGCGAGAAATGCTGCGATCAGTGCGGATGATAATTTAGAGGAGTGGTATAAAGTAAACATTTTGAACCGAATACACACTCAGCTCGAAGACCTTCAGGAAAAAGATAGCGGCTGGGCACTGCATTCCATACATTTAGCAGTACATATAAAAAAATTTGATCAGCTCCGAGGATCTTGTTATATACCTCTACCAGAGGAGATTGCTTCTACGAAAGCTTGTGTTAATGTAAAGAATAATTATGAAGCATGTTTCGTGTGGGCAATAACATCAGCGCTATATCCTGCAAATGCTCACTCCTATAGGACCTCATCATATCCATATTATTCTTCTGTGCTAAATTTAAGTGGAATAACATTTCCCATGGGCGTAAACAAATTAAACAATTTGTGGAACAGAAACAGAAAACAGTAAACGTATTCATTTTAGAGAAAGGCCATTTCTTTACCACCGTTCCAGTTAGACTTACAAAACACAAGATGGAGTGGCATGTAAATCTACTGATGGTAGAAATTAACTATGACATTAACGCTGTGGATGAAGATCATATAGATCATGAGAATGATAATGATAACATATATCATTTCTGCTTGATTAAAGATCTTTCACGCTAAGTGTAGAAAGTATATATGCGATAGATGTTTGTTCTACTTTTACTCTGCACGAAAATTAGCAGAACACACTCATGAATGTGAGAAGCAAAATCATTGTCGGACTATATTTCCATCAGAGGAAAAAAATGGCTTGAGTTCATGAATTATAACCATAAGAATGCGGTCCCGTTTTGTGTATATGCAGATCCGGAATCAATATTGAAGCATATTTCAGGATACTCAGCGAATCCAGGAGCAGGAAGTTCACAGCATAGAATTTTATTTCCACTGCAAACATGATGGTAAACTCTTATATTACGGAGTATATCGAGGCGGCAAGATTTGCCAACAATGGTTTGCATTAGAGTTACAAAAGATTGTATCCGTAGCTGTACAGGAAAAGCTCAACATCAGGTCACTGTAACTAAAGAGGAAAGGCGTTCGACCATAGGAAATACTTGTTGTCATATTTGAGAAAAAAAGTTTGCACCGAATGAGGAAGGAGTCCGGGACCATTGCCAATTCACAGGTCAATACAGAGGACCAGCGCATAATGCATGTAACCTCAACTATCAAGATTGCTCCATAGTTCCAGTCATTTTCCACAATTTATCTGGTTATGGCGCTCATTTTATCTTTAAGGATATATCTACTGCAATTCCTGGGAAAGTCGATCTCTTACCGATAAATAAGGAAAGATGCATTTCGTTCACCAAGCATGTGGAAGGCAGTCATGGAAAATTAAGATTTATCGATTCCTTCCGTTTTATGGATGAGTCCTTAGAAAAGCTATCATCATTTCTGTGAATAGATGAACTAAATACTAAAAGAGCTGTATGGCAGAAATTGGATAATGATGAGTTTAAACTGCTTACGCCCAAAGGCGTCTTCCCATAACGCACGTCCGGTAGAACAATGACCTAACTGCAAAAAGCATATTTTCCAGAAATCGCGTTTAAAGTTTTCTAAAATCTTATAAGTTAAGTTTTGCATTGTTATTAACATTAGTATAAAGTATTTTTTTATGCAAAGAGACTTTTCGTAGTTTTAGCTATATGGGCAAATACTTTCTTTCATTTACTTAATATAATATCCCCACTCCAAGCTGTAAAAGGTAGGAGCAACTCTTAATTGTGTCATTGTTCCACTAAGTTTTCTTTATTTTTGTAGGTTATGACGATTTTTGGAATGCAACATTAGTAGATAAATAATACCAAACTATATTTTTTAAGTATTTATTAATTAATTATTACATTTATAGGAACATAAATCAATCTTCATTTTTTGGTAAAGTTTTGGCATAATACCTTATTATTATTATAAGTTTTAAATTCGAAAAATTTAGAAAAGGTTTTTATAAAATCCTTCATAATAAGTTGGCACAGTGTTTGTTTTTAGTAAATGTAATAAATCATCTTTTTTCCTTCCTGAAACTATATTTTTTTTGTGTAGGCTGGTTTTATTTTTATGTTTTATGTTTTTTTTGTTGCACGTACGTCCGATTTTGATTTTATGTCATACAAATTATCGTAATTCATTTCATTGACGGTAAACGAATGGCCGCGTTTTTTTGAATTTCTATTTGATCGGGTACGTAAATGGGCCCAGAATTTTTTGCCCTCTTAATGCACTTCTCAATCATGTTATGAGCCACGTCTCCCTCGTTTTGCGTGTGGCTTCGAATTAGAAACTTATGTGTCACTGATTTTTTTGGCAATGTTGTGACAGCGTAATAATACATAGCAAGGATGAATCTGGAAAGACATTTATGAAACTGCTTGTTTATTCAACTACAACTATCACAATATACTGACCGGTTCTTTTGCTGACCGCAACTATTGTCAGAATAAAAAACTCTGTCAGAATCTGGCTGATTTTGAGCCAATTCCTCTAGGAATTTAAAAACGCATGACCCTATTTCAATTTCGCCTCGGTTAGCCAAACCTTCGTGCCAGCAGAAGCAAGTTGTGGTATGACTTTTTGCATCTGTTATCTAAAATATAATTAATTATTAGTATTTATAAATTATTAGTAAATTAGATACCGTAAAATTGTAACAATTCAGTTTTGATTTATAAAAAAATGCTGACGATTTACCAATAGGACAAGGCAAGTCGTAGGTGGCAACGATGGTATTATTTCCAATTTTGTGGCAATTCTTAATATCTTTTGTTTTCTCTATTCTGCTTAAATTTTTCTCTTGTTGATGGACTTGATAATCGTCCTACAATTTAATTTTAACTTCCCCTGCAGTATTATGGTATGCCACGCATTGATCACATTGATCTTTTTTGGGTGCAAAAAAAAGCAATCTGGAATTCAGTGTTGAAAATGCGACACTACGCATCATAGCTAGCTGAAGTTTTTTTGTTCAATATCTCGTAAGCCTTCGTAGTTTCTGTGCATTTCAGCAATTGTCAACCCACCGTCGATATACTCTCGGCTAGTGGCCGCTCTTAAATAGTGACTTTCTATCCTTGGAACAGAGTTTATATGATTCCGCACCGACTCTAACAGCTCCTTATCTAGTTTTACATGTTTATCGTGTTTCCCGCGCTTATCCTCTGGGATAATTCCAGCACCACTGACTTTAGCCTGTGTGACTGTTCGAATTGTTCTTTGTGTTATTCCCAAAGTATTAATTAAAAAAGTTTTGCATACTCTAATACTTTTTCCTTCGGCAAGTAGAGAAAATGTGCAATTTGGTTTCCTGCTATCATTGGCATCTTTCGGCTTTATACGTCGATACGTGAGCTCTAAAGGAGCAATTCGAGAACTTAAAAAGTCAGGCTGCCTTTGCAATTATCCTAATGCCCAGTACATATCAAATATTTCAGTCCTTTTAAAGTATGGAAACTTCGATGAACAAGAGAGGTGACAGTTGCACGGCGGCCCCATCGTTTTTCCTTGCGCAATCTTACCCGTTCTAGACACGTATTCCTTTCCTGAATTTTTCAACATTTTTGCACGAACTTTTTTCCACTGCTCTGGATTACGATTCCTTTTTTTCCTTTCTTTGGTGATGGTGGGACAATGTTTAAGTTCGGCTCAGGATGTCTGGCGGCTTATATTCATCACTATCCGTCCCAGAAAAATCTCTATCTTCTGTTGTATTATCTGTATAAGAAACACTTGTTTCGTCTGTATTAACTGAAATAAATTATGAAAAATCAAGCCTATTTACTTGATTGTCTAAGGAAGTAATTAACAATACGTACCATCCTCACAGATATTGGTTATCATCGTAAATGTATTATTTGAATTTTACTTAGAAGCTGGTTTTTCAGTACTCAGGTTTTCTGAATGTTATAATAAAAAATTGATTTGGTATTACAGTGCTAATCGCACCAGCATCAATCCACGGCTCTTCATATCAAGAACAGAAAATCTAAACTGGCTAGAGAGTAAATCGAATTTTATTATGACCACTGGTTTTATTTACTATACTGTATTATGTAGGTAAGAAGAACATTGCCTTAAAACCTATTTATGTGCACGACTATTTGAAAAAATACGAATAACAATGACCGAATTGTATTTTGGGTTAATAATTCTCGTATATTTGCAAGAAATTTGGAATAACAATGACACAAAAGTGATTATTATGACATTGTTCTTCCAGAAGAGATAATAATAATTTGACACATTTACCTTTTGTGACGTTGTATCTTCTCGCACATCCATTCACTGCCAGACCCGGAGCACAACTGACAAATCGGGCGTTGTCATTCCAGTAGTGAGCTGATTTTGGCGCAAATGCTACAACGAATTAGACGCATTCTGATGGAAACCAATAGAACTATTATTGTGTCATTCTTACTCAAGAAACTATCATGTTTTTCGAACATTTATATTAATTTTGCGTTTTTTGAACTTAGGTCGTTGTTCCACCGGACGGGCGATATGTCTTCATTGACAATTGGACTAAATTGGATTTCCAATATTTACCAACACATGAAGAATTCTACAATAAAATTACCGACACTGATATACCTGCTGAGGATTACAACTGCGCTGAAAAGGTCTGGCGGACATTTTGAATACAGACACTCGGCGAATATTCCGATTTATACCTGAAAACGGATGTTCTCTTATTGGCAGACGTGTTTGACAGCTTTAGAGAAGTGTGCATGAAGACTTATAATTTAGATCCAGCATTATTATTACACCATGCCAAGTCTAACATTGAATGCTATGCTAAAATACACCAAAGTGAAACTAGAGCTGATAACCGACGTAGATATACGGAGAGGTATTCCGGATGGTATAAGTCAAATCCCGAACAGATATAGTAAAGCAAATAATAAATACATGGATGATTTGAAGCCTGAGGAGAAAGAGAAATACTTGATGTATTATGATGTGAATAACCTTTATGGATGGGCCATGTCACAGCATTTACCAACCGGAGGATTCAAATCGGTTGATGTTCCCAATATTGACGTTTTCAAAATTCCTGATGATTTTCCAATTTGGATACATATTCGAAGTCGACTTGGATTGTCCTCAACATAATAAGCATAAGGAGTTACCGTTGTACTCTGAGCGTGCAGCACCACCTGGATCAAAATTACAAAAGCTTTTGGTAACATTACATCCTAAAACTAAATATGTTATACACTACCGAAATTTGAAGCACACATGGCCTCATCCTGAAAAAAGTACAAGAACATGGCTAGAAGTAACGGGTGACATGCGTAATTGATCAACTGCCTTAATTAACATTTTATACGGCGAGATTCACACCATACAACTCTGCATTCACGAAATCATATCAATATGAGCATACGTGGGGCACACTCAGTGCGTTACATTCATATATATGATCTGGTCTTTAATCTGTCATACTGTCTTGAAGCAACTCGCCGAAATAAGTAAGTAACTTTACGCAGATTTCCAGCCTACATATTACCTCCTACTTAATGTGTGAAGGTTATCTGTAGAGCGTACACTCATTTCTGATACCTTTTATTATCTCAAAACTGCCAGAAAGCGAAAGGAGTATTTAGATTGCGATTTCATCTATAATTAAAGTGTAGTCCCAAAAAGCCCTTTCCTTCCATCATGCTGTCGTAGTATAGTAGCACTCTCTGCTATTAGCGCTACTTTGGCAAACCTACCAATTATACTCTACGATTACATCTAGGGCATACAGAGCATTTTAATGGTTATAATAAATGGTTATGAAAAAGCTTTTATTGAGTATCTAGTCATTACACTTATAGGGCTTCTGCAAGGGGGTGTGGGGGAGGGGTTAATACGGAACTTGTTTTACTAAATTTATCCCTTGCAATTTAGTTAGTTTGCAAACATGACGAAGTGTAGTGAGTACATCGTGCACGGATTATTTTTTCTCATATATTATTTAACTAGAATTTTCGCTTTCATAACATTTCGCATAAATCTTACTCAAGGAGTTATTCAGAGTTCTAAAAGCGCAAAATTTCTATGCAAACTTCTATTGATTGTGACAATCTTGGTATTAAGCGGATCCGTTATATATATTCTATGTTGTGGCGAACAAAATAGAAATGACACTTTTATTATAAACGTAGTGAAATTGCCGTTATATATTCTTGTGACAATCAATGCGATTTTATTACGAATAACTCTGCTAACTAAGGCCAGCCATATATTTGCTGTTTTCGAAAAATTGTTGGAAAATCACAGAGATATTTTGAAATTAACACGAACTCCGACAATCTATGGTAAAAAGGCTCCAATTTTACTTACAGCACAATTGGTGATAATATCAATATACCTTTATTATTCAATTGCGGCTTGTCTGCAATCATCCTCAGAGCATATATTTTTGCAATTTATACACATTTACTGTATATTCCAAGCGCGATTCATTGTTCTGATATTTTTTGGGACTTTTATGATCGTTACCACGGCTCAGTTCCAGCAATTAAATGCGTACATGCAAAAAATCTACATGGAATTAGGTAAACTGCGAATGATTTCAATGCAAAGATGATGCGATTGTAGTGATGAATTGGACAAAATGGCTGCAATTCATTGGAAGATTTCGCGAGCGGCGTATGACTTCAAAAATATTTTCCAATGGCAAATAATGGCTTACTTGATAACAACACTGCAAGGGGTTATTTTAAACGTTTTTCATATCTACAAACAGTATCATGCTCAAAATTCAGTTTCCAAACCATATTTGATATTGACCATCCTTAGTATCGTCAGTTTGACAATCCTTGTTGCGATTGTGGGTTCTGTTGAAAAAGCCTCTCATATTAATATCGATTATATGAGCAGTTTCGATATTCAGCATGACAACAGGCTTCAGAGAAGTGTAAGTATTTTTTACCCTCGGAACAGAATGTAATACAGCCACCGGGTATAATACCGAGACTTCCAAGAACTTTATTTTAGCGCAATCACCGTAAAGCGTGTTAAATTTTTACCGGAAATTTGTTATCATTGCAATCAGTGTGGTTGCCATTTGTTAAGATTGGATTGGAAGACACAAAAGATATAAAAAATATTTGTTTTTTTTTTGCAATTTAAATTATTAAAAATTTCAAAATGTTATCTTGACGCATGTTTGTGCATTTCATGTTTTTGTTATTATTTTGTTGGCATTGAATTCTGTTCCACGCATTCAGGACTCTTTTTTTGTTTTAGAACAGCGATTTAAAATTCTCACATATTTCCAGGTAGAAATGTTTAAACTGCAGCTGGCCTTGCGACCGTACGAATTGAACGTATTCAATTGTTTGGAATTAAAGAAAGGATTAATTGTGTTTTTTATAAACGTGTGGATAAATTATTCAGCAATCATGATTCAATTTGATAAAGCCGATGAGAATAATTAGAAAGAGGAGAGCAGCATATAGTTGTGAGTGCTGACAAGCTGCGAGTGTCGATTAATGCTTCTAGGTACCTAAGTCCATTTATTTGGTGTATTGAATTTGAAATAAAATGTTTTCGATTTTCGAATGAAGTTTGACTTATTTCTGTTCATTCTTAATTTAATGTTGAAACTGTTCACAAAAGTTGCTAGGATTTGAGATTCGAAATTTGACTGAGTTTGTTTTTCCTTTCTTCTTTACTCACCTAGTTGTATTGTTCCTTCCTTCTTTACTTTCATCTTGGGAAATAGTGCTTTCACATAGCCACAGTATATTTATACAGTAGCCCAGCTTAGAACAAACTACTGAAAAGTGAATTTTAGAATTTTAATTACAAAAAAACCTCAAAATTTCTCCCATAATATGGAACTATTAAGTATGATACGGATGTAAATGAACGAACTGTCGCCAGTTGCACAATGGTTGGGAGAAGTATTAGTTGTATGTAAGTACACATCTCAGCATCAGTCTGCAAATGTATTGTTCCATTACCAAACAGCTGTTTGATTTCAAATTGGTTTCGTTCCATGGCAGTGTAACAGGCAAAATGGCTGAGAATATATAGCAAACAGGAATGGTGATAAGCAAGATTTTGCATAATGAATTTCTGGTTGTGTTGGTAGTCCATTTTTACATGTATTTACATGCCATCTCTATTCTAAGCAACTTGCCAATTTGCAAAAAGTTAACAAAGATTTTGAGCGGAGCATCTGTGGTAAAAAATGTTGTTTTTCTACTTTATTTTGAAACAATTCACATAATTAATTTATATAAATGTTTGCTTCTATTAACAAAAAAGATAATTTAGATAGTGCAGTTGCCTCAAATAGGATTTGCCTAGTTTATATTCCAATTTATATTTGCAAGCACTGACCGAGCACTTCATTTCTGTTTTTCTAATTGGTATAATACTACTATAAAATTTTGCACTAAATAAACTTCAAAGATAAATAGCATTGAAAAGAATTGATTACGTACTTTTGTTAATTGACTAAATCTGCTCACAAAACAAAAGCACATTTGACAGTCATGCACGCGGCTTTGACAAATTACGCTCATGTACGCGAATTATACACAATTCAACCATTCCTATTTGCTACATTTTCTAAGGTAATAATGTTTGTGACAGCTTGATATTTCTACCAAGCCAAATAGCATGGGAAGTGGAACAAATTGTTTTTAGGTTTTTTTTTTTCTTGCAGAAATAGTTTTGATTGTCATTTTGTCCCTTTTCCTCTGGTACAAGTTTGTGCATGCTGCAAGTTCTGTTTCTTCCACTTTAGATTTACATAGGAGCCTTTGTATTAGAAATTGTCTAGTGTGTTAGTTAAAACTGTTGAAAGAGAAAGTATAGTCTCTTTATAGAAGCATCCTACTCGCTTGACAGTTTTGACAGAGCTGGGCTACTGTATGATATGTACTGTGACATAACTGAGGTGTGGTTCAGTTTCTTATAATTGTGAATCCAGGGATGGAGACGCCATCGGACACAGAACGGGAGCTTTCTGGTTGTTACATAGATATTTTTTTTTTTGAGTATGAAAGCGTTTCAAATGATTAATATACCGCAAATATATTTCCGCTTCCCTGGAGTTATTGCGTAGGTGTAGTACATATGGGAGTGAAGTAGCTGTACAGGTCGAAAAGAAACTATAGGTTAAAGGAACAGTCTAGTACCGTGTTGAGAAGAAATTCGAAAGCACGACACTAATTTCCTTATGAATTGAAGGGGAGCATGACTTTTGATCGTTATTCACAACACAATATTTCAGATAAAACTTACATGTTCATTTTATTACACTAATCTGGTTGCTTTTATAAAATGCACAACCAATCAACTCTACTTTAATTATCGCAATCCAAAAAATTTACTACGTTGTAAAGCCATCACCACGGTCAATAATTATAAACAATTATATAAAGAACGAAAAAGAATGAACGTTGAAAATAATCACAGAACTAAACATATTTGATTATGTCAGCTTAACCAAAGGCATCGATAGAGGCGGTAAGTGTTACAATTCAGATTGAGCAATCTTTTGCAACAAGAATATTTCAATAATGATGAGGTCTTATAATCTTGATATTGTGTACACACTGGGAAAAATAGATACAAATGCAGATGCCCTGTCAAGAATAAAAATGGACTCTGAGAAATGATACCAAGAGAAATAAACATTATCACATGTAATATGGCAAAAAGCAGCAAAACGGAATGGCGAAAAGAGACAGTATAGAATCTGACCAATTCTATATATGGGAAACCACATCCATCTCCGACATAAGAAATATTAAGAGAATACAATTTGATACAGCGTACGCACAAGAGTATTCGATAGTCAAAAGCTTGCCTCCATTATATAAGAAAGAGGTAACCGTTCAGTACAGCGATAATCCTGCATTTAACTCTGGTTACATTATGGAGAAGCTTTACAAAAGATAAACGAGAATAATATTAAAGAATTAGCACTCGCAAAGGACGATGCTATATTGAGATAAATGAATTTAAAAAAGAAATTCAAAAGTTGCAGCAGAATGATAAATGTGGTAAGGCAACACCACTGAAGATAATACTATATGAACCCCCAAGGACAAATGATAAAAAAAAAAAAGTAAGAATTAGTAAAAGAGTACCATGACAATAAGCATGGTGGACACACTGGAATTAAACGCCGCAACAAAGGCACATATGGAGAAACCTCTACAAAATGATAAAGAAGCACATAAACAAGTGTGATAACTTGCGAAGAACAAATTAAAAAAGTACACCAATGAACCTCTGGTGATAACGGACACACCAACCAGTAGTTGTGAAAAGATCAGTTGAGAATATATATTTACATACATTCTAACGCTACAATACGAATCAACAAAGTTCGTAGAGGCATACCAGATATAAAAAAAAACCAGCTCAGACTCAAGTATAAGTAATCTAATAAAATAGTTAAATATTGTAGAATAATTATATAAAAATAAATTAGAACTGGAAATAAGGCTAAAAAGAGCTCATGAAAAAACCAAGGAACTATTAGAAGAAGCTAAAAAAGAGCGAAAATTAACGAAAGATAAAAACTGTAACCCCTCGAATTTCAACGTGAACGATTACGTATACTTGAGAATGAATTCCAGGAACCATTTAAAATCATTAAGCGAAAAGGAGCAAACTCCACAATCCTAATAAAGGAAAAACCCAAAAACGTGTACAACAACAATAATAGAATGTAAATTTAAGTAAAGCATTATTTCAATATAATTAATAAAAGGCATCATGTTCATAAAAATAATAGAATAATATATCACGGAGATATTAGTAATAGTAACGTTACAACAACAAAAAAAAAATAATAATAATAATAATAGTAATTAGCAAATAAACTTGTATTAACAAAGTAATTAACCTATAATAAAAATAATTAACAGTATACTATAATTAAATAAATAAATATGTTTAATTTAATAATATGCATAAGTTTATGTAACAAATTTTTTTTTTTTCATATACAAAAAATCTTTTTTTTCCTTTAAGGGTAAGGATGTAAAGCCATGATAATTATAAACAAAAATCAAATTGAAAAATAATTGAAAACAAACAAAGTTTGCTTGACCTCAAGAAGAATTTGCAACGCAAGCTATTTCCGCTATGCAAGCATAATTCTTCATTAATAACATAATCATACCTGAAGTCATTGCTTTACATACATATCGATACATTTTGACTCATTCAGAAATTGTGTGATCAGAAATGCTGACACTACAATTTCTGATTATTAATTTTGTATGTTCTGCAATAATACCCCTTTAGAATTGTAAAGAAATACTAATTCCTTTGTAATCATTTCATATAAATAAGCTGCTACTGTTCAATAAAAATTAGACTTAATCTGACTATCGAAAGGTATCTTTTTATTTCTCAACATCGGCATTATCTGCCATCATGCTATTACAGCGGCATACTCTGCGTTAGCAAAATTCAATATCTGCCTTTAAATACAAAATAGCGGCATACTCTGCGACACATTATTACATTGGCATAATCTGCCTTAAATAATATAACTCTAACAGATTGGCAAGAACCCAGCCTTAAGGGTGAATAACATTTACGGATGAATAATAACAATATAATTATTATACAGCAGCGGCTTCTTAGCCATCCAATAATAAGTACGGCAGCGCTCTGCCTCTTCATTATCTTACGACACCGAAACTATTATATTATTACAACGTTCACTTCACTGTCTGAGACATGGCTCTCCTGGAAGTGACAATTGCTGTGTTTATACTCTAAAAATTATCCAGAACCTTCCCGAGGATTCCACTCTAGAAACATCGATTCTTCGAAACTAAAGTTGCTTATGTCTGTACGTAATTAGCTATTTCGCGCGAAATGTCTATTTCCAATTGATGTCACTTATCCTTTTATACGATATTGTTCATGATCTTGTATAGCTTTGCTCCTCCCCTCTTCCCTATGATTTACATTTGAATACCTATTGGATTGTTTTGACTGTGCCACAATATTTCCACATATGTGTTTTCTCCCACTTCATTTCTCAGAGCGTTTTATTCTTGGTTATGTCGGAATAAACTTCACTGAGTTTCTCTATAAAATAATGATTTGTTATTATCACAATGCAGTTTAAATTACCTATAAAATAAAGAAACGTCATTTGAAGCTAATATTAACCGTAACCTAGCTCTTTATGTGCAATTTCACTTACCACAGTGACCAGATCATTTCAGGAAGTTGTGCATACTTAGTGAATAACTAAAAACGCATGTTCCTACACTATGAACCTGACTTGCGACAAAATTCAAATTAGTGGATTACAATGAAACAACTAGAGTGATGTTGTACTTCAATACGCATGTATGAAACACTTCTTTAGGAACATTTGGATTCCTTTTGTGTTGGTTTTCTGAGAAGATATGTTTTGCTGCCTATAAAGAAGCATTGGCTTTACACAGGAGTAATTTGTTCTAAGCATTATGTTCCTCGTAATGTGTGGATAATTCCAAACTGCCTATCTTCCGAGGAACATTTATGCTTCTTCCAGGTTTTTATAAGCTTTTGTATAAATATAATAAACGGATCAGGCTAGAGTTTATAGGCAGTGAGTCTGGTTTTGGACAAAAAGCCCCTTTGAAGCATAAGTCAGGCTTTTGGTAGGGCAAAATTAAATTGTATACCCCAGGAATAAGCCTACCAAATAAATTCAGAACGTACTCGCAACAGCCGATAACAATATTGCTCAGCCTCAGCGAAATCGACCTAAGCATAATAACAGGCCTACTTACTGAGCATTGCCACCAGGGTTGTAAATGAGCGGACTCATGTATCATATCAACTCATCGCTCAACTCAGGATTTGAGTCCGCTCAACAGTTGAGCGGTGGTTCATCGGTTGAAATTTGAGCGGACTCACTGGTTGAGCGGACTCAATCGTGAGCGGACTCAGTCTTGAGCGGACTCACTGCTTGAATGGACTTGAGCGGACCCAAGTTTGAGCGGACTCATCATTTGATGGAGAAAGAAGAATTTTAAGAACATTTATTTTTAATGATTCTAAATCAAATTTATAAATACAAGAAGAAAAAACAACCGCCTCGTCCGGGATTTGAAACCGGGACCTTCCGCTTGCCGGGCGACTGCTCTTACCACTTAGATAACGACACAAATGATTTTCCCTCTAGCATTTATCAAATTTATAACTAGCCTACTAAGGCACGTTTGCTTTCAGCTGGCATTAGCCAGTAACGATGAAAGCGCACAACTAAATTGTAAATGCAATCACCCAGCATAATTGGTTGAGAAATTTATTAATTCCCTTACGCCATTTTGGGATTAAGATTGTGAATATGACAAAAATTCAATGGAGGGTCAGAAATTGTTCTTGGAGAATAATTTTTGCATTGACAAACTCGAGCGTATTTTTACCGAACTGCCTAGTAGTGCTTCGGTAGATATTTTGTTTAGAATAGGAAAACTAACGTTAACTCCTAATAGATGTCATCTAAATAACGAACATTTTGAATGCAAGTGATGCTGCAAGTAAGACGCTGGTTCTGTGCAAAAATGTAAGCACAACTTGGTATTTTCCCTACAGGTTTTACAAGTTGGTGAATTTGTCATTATTTCAATTTCAATTTCAATTTATTCAACAATAGGCATTGTACAAATGAGATAAAATTCTTTTGTGTTGTACAAGTTAAGACAATATAAATAATAAGATAAGAAGAAATCTTATACTATAAAGTTACACTAACTTACAGCTAGACCTACAAAACTACAAAGCTAAGAAAGAATAAGAGAAAAAAAAAATTAAATATGGACTTACTCTAGGAAGAATAGTAAATCAATGCATTTTGATTGAAGGTGGTCAATGTACTTGACAAAAGCGATCTTCGCAACGAAGCTGGCAATGAGTTCCACAATTTGATAGCTTGGATGAAAAACAGGCGTCTACTAACGAGGTAATTAGCATTAGGCAAAATAAGGGTCATTGTTCGGCTGGACCGGGCGAACGTAAGTGAGTCGAACAGGTATTTAGGTTGCGCAAATTTGATAATTTTAGCCACATATGAAATCAGTCGAAGCTGCAAGTAAGCTTCAAGAGTACAACCGAAGACTGAAGAAGCATGTTGCGAAACATGATCAAATCTACGAAGCTTATATATATACCTAATCATGGAATTAAATGCAGTTATAAGCATCCTACAGCAGACAGAATCAAGCCTACCATAGATCTCACACCCATATGTTATTAAGGGAACCAGTAGTGTCCGCACTAAATGCAATCTGGTTTGAGTAGGCGTAAAGGAGCCTGTGACCCAAAGCGAACGAAGGCCACCGTAGATTCTACGTATGATAAACTTAATGTGATCGTTCCATTTCAGGGTCTTATAAAAATTACGCCGAGATTACGAACCGATTCAACATATGGAATTAAGTTGTTATTAAGAATGATCGGAGGGAAGTACGACGTGTCGATAGAAGTCTTGTAAATAACCAAAGCCTTCGATTTCAATGGATTGATGAGGAGATTGTTTAGGATGGTCCACTGGCGCATTCTCTCGAGGTCTTCATTCAAACAGCTAATGTCATCCTCAATTAAACCAATAGGCTTGACAATGCTTAGGACAGGTAAAAATATCATTTATGAACAAAGAAAAGAGTAATGGACCAAGGATTGATCCCTGAGGAACCCCAGATATAACAGAAAGTGGAGATGAATACCTATCGGCTGAAAACACCATTTGCATACGATGAGTAAGTTAGGAATAGACAACTTTTGTAGCCTGCACCGAGAATTGAAAATTATCAACCAGTTTCTTGCAAAGCAGTGAGTGACCAACTGTATCAAAGGCCTTGGAAATATCAAGAAAAATTAAACCCGTAAATTTATCCTCATCAAGAGCTATCCGAATATCGTTAGTCACCTTGAGCAAAGCAGAGGTACAGCCTTTGGGGATTGGTAGGACCTTTGAAAGTTTCCAGTAATTGGGAAACTGGCATCTCATAAAGCATGTATTGCAACTATGAGCGAGAGGTGCAAGAAGATGAGGAAGCAGAATACGCAGAAAATGCCATAGATACTCGTTGCATTTGACTTAATACTGCAAGCAGCATTAAATATGTCAACTTCGGTAACGCGATTGAAGGTAAATGTATTGGAAGCATGCGGAGTCATTGAGGAAATATCGGTTACATTAACATTATACAATCTCGCATGAGATAGAAACTGTCTATTAAGTTCATCAGGATCTTCAGTGCAACCAAAATTTCTAGAGGAACCAATACCTAGAGATTTTATATTCTTCCAAAGTTGTTTAGTAGGTACATTGGTATTTAGATTAGATGAGAAATATATTTTCTTCGCTCGACGGACAGCATTAGTAACTTGATTACGCAAGGATCGAAATTGGTTCCAAAAAACTGTAAGTCGGTATCGTTTCCATACAGTGTAAGCCCTATTGCGCAACTGAATCAAGTGTTTAATATTTTCTGAAAACTAAGGACAATCCCTGCGCCTAACACGTTTTGTGACAAGAGGCACATACTTTTCGTGAAGATAATTGATCGCATCAATTACCAATTCAACTTGGTCATTAACATCGGCAAGATAATTGACGTTATCCCAAGGGAAGAAAGTAGCTTCGTGATGAAGCTCATTGAAATTAATCGCATTATAATTACGGAAGGAAATGGAACTCTGAATAGAAGGTGTCTGCAGATGGAAGTTATATGTGAGAAAAATAAGGTCATTGTCTGATATACCCGGCAATGAAGCTTGGTTCATGAAATTGATTTTGGACTGATCAGCGATTAGAAAAATATCAAGGAGTGAAGAGGTTGTATTGGTAACACGTGTTGGTTCGCTAGTAGGGCTATAAAGACCGACAGATAATATAAAGTTATCAAATGAGTTTGAGCTAGAATCATCAAGAAAATTTATGTTAAAATCGCCACATATTATGACGTCACAAAACTGCGGAACAATGTGGGTAAGATCATTTTTGAGATTATCGAGATTGATGTGAGGTGGTCTATATACGCACCCAATGAGACATTTATCGAGACCTGAACCAAGCTGACAAAAGATATATTCAGCACCAAGGATAGAGCTTTCACTACACAGGACAGGTTTATAATGATATCATTTCCTGAAGTATATGGCAACACCACCACCAGTGCGGCATGAGCGATCATTACGAACAACTTCATATCCGGGTATCTCAACAAGTCTATTATTTAGATCAGGCTTAAGCCATGTTTCAGAAACACAGATCACGTCCACATCAGAACCCTCAAAAATCATTCGCAATTCATCAATTTTCGGGAGCATGCTTCTTGCATTGAGGTGACAGATTTTCAATCCATTACTTTGCCTAGAAAGTATATTAATAATTATGCGAATATTATCTGATCCATCCAAGCGATTCATATTAGTCACCATCAAAATAAAAATCAATAAAACTCATATGAAAGATTAAATCAAGCACATAGCCAAGCTCAATTAATGCATAAGAAAACAGATTAATTAATAGGAGGAAGTTAATGTTTACAAAAATTAGATAGAAAAAATTCATGACAAGAAAATTACTGAGAACTCCCTCAATTAGATAAGAAAAGGTAGTTAATAGAAATCTAATAATTAATCTAAATGACAGTTTAAACAATATGAAACAATCTGATGAAACATATTTAAGTAAATTCATTAATTCAGTTAACCTAAACCTAAGAAATTCATGCAAGCTAAAAACGACTGAGAAGCGAATCATCCTCGATAACATCATCAGGAACCGCATCCAATATCCAAAATCAATTTAATGCATAGCAATTAACTATAGGGCATCCAAGGTCAAAATTCGTTCAGCAGCTACACCATGCGGCCTCCGGACCCACACATACCCAGACTGAGAATAAACACTGAGTAGTTGTTTTTGTTTTTTTAGTAAAAGGGCCTTGCGCAGAATTTGATAATTTAATGTTGTAAGACTCTCATTGATGTAAATAAGAGGCGAGAGGAATCGAAGTGTTGGCTAAGAAAATGAGCAAAAGCTAAATTAATAAAATTTAATATAATGAATGACTTTTTTATGAACTTTTCTTATTTGATTGTAATTTCGGATTCAATTTTAATTAAATCGGATTCTCTTTATGTTATTTAAAATGTGATTTGAGTTCGCTGAACTCAAATGATGAGTCCGCTCAGGGAGTGAGTGAGTCCGCTCAAATTTCGAACGATGCACCACCCCACAACTGTTGAACGGACTCACTGCTTGAGTTGAGTGATGAGTTGAGTCATAATTTGAGTCCTTTACATCCCTGGCCAAAACCCTAGCGAGTATTTCAGATGAGATGAAACAGACTCCGTCACTACCACATGACAACCCAAACTGTAGTCTAAAATATTTTATGTAAAACTGACAAAAGTTTTATTTGAATAGCACCTCCGATCTAAACTACTATTCGTACAGAAAAATTGTGTTCTGATAGTATTAAGCTTTCTTATCTTCCGAATCGAAATAAAACTTCTATACCTTTCCTAACAAAATAATTTAACAAAAATTATCTTAACTAAATGACTACGATTCCCCACACAAAAACTCTCAACTGAGAAATAATTGCATATGTGAATCCGTGGTCCCATGAATTCGAATCAATCTGCCTACAGATTCGGACTCCAGCCGCACAAACACAATTGCACCTATTACTCAAATATTGAGCTTAAAATGGAAAGGTTACTTTTTCATCAAAACTATTTTATTATTTTGTTTAATAAGGTATTTAGTATTTTCCTGTGATCTCCAGGGTTTTGGGATTGCACATTCAAAAACCATATTAAGAAGGTGCACAAGGTCTATAGCGAGAGATCTGTCGCTTGTGTATGAAGAATGGCGAAACTGCTAAGCATGGCTTCTGCGATTTTTAGGTTCTTCATAGTATAAAGGTCGAACATCTAAAAATGTCGTTCCCATGGAGAAAGGATATGCCATGAATGCCGCCAAGGACATTACAGTTTTTTTTTATATCTCAATTTCGAATGGGTGCCTTAGGAGTAATGCCACGAAAGACCTCAGAGGTCATAGTGACTATATGAGAGGAATATCTCTGTCACGCTTTCCCCACATTTAATAATATTGTTAGCAATTGGTCGTTTCTTTTCGGGTATGTTATTTCAAAGGTTTCTTTAAGTACTTCTTGGAAAACTCCCGTTAAGCAAAACAAAACAAAAAATTTTATTAAAAAATGATGCCTAATTTTATTTTTTGTCGTTATTTTTGGATGTGAAAAGGCAACGTTTCGGACCTAGGTTTGGTCCATCATCAGGCCCTATGGAATAATTACAAATATTTATAAATAAAAATAAAAATATAAGAATGAAAGGTTTTTAAAAGGTCTAAAAACTTTTTTTTGAAAAATTACGAGGGGGGGGATGATAAAATTGTACTCTGAAAGTATAAATAATCTTAAGTTCGGTAAAAGGTCAAAGATAAAAATGAAAAGCCAGATTCTTAAAGTTAGAAAAATTTAGAAGATATTTTTATATAAGGAATTATTTTAGAGATTTTAAGAGTATAAGTGGCAGAGACAAAAATCTAACAAGATGAAGTGAAGATCACTTACATTTTGCTCTACCATCATTTTTTCTGTGCGTTACAAACGGAATGGCAAACTTAGCATACCCCTATAGATTTCATCTAGGGTATAAAAATAAGAGAACGCGTTGAATTCTGTTGCCTTCATACCAACTTTCATTTCTCTGTGTGAGAAATGAAAGCTCACTTCAAAGTGGGAGCAAAATAGTTCTTAAATTAGATCTACTTTTGTTTGAAACTGATTTTCTTTTGAAAATGTATAAAAACCTAAAGTATAAATTATAGTTCCATAAAGGTAACAAATTTGCCTAATAAAATAGGATAATATTTGAATTACCTTTGAATTACAATTTAAAAGTTATGAACAGTTAAACACAGAATATCGTTACCGTCCGTTCGATTCACAGCGCAGTGAGCAGGCGCAGCTTGTGAAAACATGAGGCGAATGTGTACCTCTTTGGTGGTATGCCACCAGTTTTTACGAGAAGTTCGTCCCTAGTTGCTGTTTTTAACGGAATGAACAATAGGTTGTTGAGTCAACCGTTGATGTGACGTAATTGTACAAGGTGATGAGATCTTGCGTAGTTGTTCAGTCTTAAGATAAGACCATATAAGCTGAATTGTGCAGTCCTAAGATAAGACCATATAAGCTGGATAAGATTACTACTACTGACATCTGTTGTGTTCCTATAGAAATGCTTGACTTTGCTACATGAAGTTGATATGTGTAGATAATGTGATCTTGAAGTCACAGGCTTCTTATGATCAACTTGAGAGGCTTTTTGTTAGAGTTCTGAAACTTATGAGCAATGGCTAGACGAATACTCTTGTAGTATTTGTCTTATAAAGATCAGGGCTCTGTACCCCTAGATGGAATAAATGCTAGAAAGATACACAAGAAATGATTGCATATATATGTTAAACAGGGCTGTCCCAATGACAGTCCAGTTGTCCTTGTTATATGTCGAGCAGTGCACAGAAAGCGTTAGGTAATATGCTCAGCTTGGTACCAGATTATATTGAAGTGGAACCTGATTAATTGGGCAAGTAACTTTCTCTGATAATCTTGAGTGCGTGATAATGCTACCCTGTATGCGGGTGTATAGGATCTCAGACGAGGTCTCCCACCGATATAGGTCATGGGAAGTCCGAGGTGTTAACACAGGCGCCACCATTCTTCTGCTTCAGGTTAGAAGTGTGTGTCTAAATTGAATCCTCTTAAGAGAGATCTTGAGGAATCCTGAAAGAAATGACTTCAATTTAAAGGAACAGATTTCAGGAGTTCTGCCAGAGATTTTCTTAGATGTCTTCGTCGAAGTAAAACGAGTATTTCCTTTGGTGAAATTTAATTAGATTTATTGCTAGGAAATTCCTTTTAATAAATTGTTGCTTATTCGTAGACATTAAACATAGACATGATAATCAAACTGAAAGACTAAGACTAATATTTTTTGTTTTTTTTTTTTTTTACATCTTTTTAAGAAAGTGTACCTAGCTAAACCCTCATGTCAACAGCAAGTTATTTCGCGTGCTTTCACTACTAGTTTTTTTACAGTGGTCACAGCGGTTGTACGGCGTCAGGCGAACTAACGTCGCGTCTCCACATTACTCCCCTGTCAGCAAAACCTTTGGGTTTTAGCGATTCTGGAGGTAACGTAGTGATTTGGTGGTTCGTCCAGCTCGAGTGGTTTGAAATGGAATAAATGTACCACCATCGGGTAAAAATCTTATGTGCCGGGCCATTGAGTTCGACGGAGGTGCTGCACTAGAGGATGTGTTTGATTCTGTGCGCACGTTGAAACCTTCCGACACTGGCTGGAAGCTCGCTTCTACGTCTTCGTGCTGGACCATAGGACTTTCACACCCTGGCTGAACAGAGTCAGATGGCTGTGAGTAGTGTTTAGGTTGTGTTAAGCGGTTTTGATTCTGATTCGTAACTTCGAAATCTCCAAAATAAGGTTTGAGACGGTTAATCGAGATGTAACTCTCTATATTTCTGACTTTCAGGGTGAAGAAATTTTCAGAGCGCTTTAGAATTTCAAATGGATCCTCATATGGTGGTTGAAGTGCCGCACGAACAGCGTCTGTCCTAAAAAAAGCATGCGAACACTTATCAAGGTCCTTGAATTTAAAAACAACTTGACGCGAATCGTTAGATGCTGGAACAGGTCTGATATCAGAGAAGGAATTGCGCAGAGAAATGACAAATTGATTTTGTGGTTTGAACTGTGAATTTTGCAAATAAGACTAGCGGTAAGATTTTGGACCATGACTTCTCTTGATATGACATGAGAGATGCTTTTAGTGTACGATGCCATCTTTCTAAAAACCCATTAGCCTGTGGGTGATAGGCTGTAGTGCGGTTTCTTTCAAAACCTAATAATTTGGAGAGTTCCGCGAATAATGCAGATTCGAATTGTGCCCCTCGATCTGTAATGATTGTTCTAGGTACTCCGAACCGAGAAATCCAAATTTCGCAAAGTGCCTCTGCGATCGTTTCTGCGGTAATATTAGTTAGAGGGACTGTCTCAGGCCATCGTGTAAATCTATCGATGATAGTGAGACAGTATCTAAAGCCCTGCGAGGGAGGTAGAGGTCCTATGATGTCTATATTGACGCTTTGAAAGCCGTCCGAGCAGTCTTGAAACGTACACAGCGTATTTTTGCAATACCGTGAAACCGTACACCGTTGACAAGGTAAACAAGATCGTGCCCAGGAATTGACATCCTTGTTAATGGAGGGCCAAAAATACCTGGCACTAACCATTTTATTTGTTGTTCGGATACCTGGATGAGCTAAATTATGTATCGCGTTGAAAACATGGACTCTAAAGTCTTTTGGAATAAACGGTCTGTTTCCCTTATTGGAAATTTCGCAGAATAATTCTTTATTTGTTCCAAAAATTGGAAATTTCTTGAATTTAAACTGTGAATTTAGGGAAAGTTGTTGAAACTCGGGATCTTTGGTTTGAACATCGGCAATGGATTCAAAATCGATTGCTGCAGGAAGTTGAATCTCGTCGATCTTTCTAGGTTTACCATTGCTAAACCAAACTTTTGTGCATACAATTTACCATCAAAAGAAAAACAGTTGCATTCACAGGCACAAAATTGTACTATGTCCTTGAAGAAAGTGTGGTCAATCGGAGTGAGTTCCTGAATTTCGTCCCACTTACTGTCGTTTGCATCTAGAGCAAGGTTAATGTCGACGTTGGTATACAGGGATTCTACGTCGAAGGATACTAGCTTGTTTGAGGGTGGTAGTGTTTGTTATGTTGTTGATTGAGTTCTTCAAGGAAAAAGAATTTTTTAAGTTTAAGTCCGGATCAAGAACGGGTTTTAGAATATTGCCAATGAATTTTGATAGTTTGTATCCAGGAGTACTGATGTTGGCCACTACGGACCTGAATGGGAGGCCATCTTTGCGGATCTTGGGGAGGCATATACATATCTTTAGACAGGACAATTCTGTTATTTTTATTGATTAATTTTCTTGTTGGATCGTTATTGTGTAAGTGCAGTTGTCATCCAACATGTGTTTCATCTTGTTAGTGTAGTAATCCTTAGTCTAAATGGCGGTTTTGTTTTGTTTCCAAGAAGGACTTAAAGAAACCTTTGAAATAATATTGTTATGCAAAAAGTTCCTTCAATTTTGTGGTTTGTTTAGTGCCGTTTACATTAAGTGTTCTACGTAACCCCCTGCTGGAAGACGAATTTTTTTGCTCTGGAAATCAAACTTTTTCACTTTTCACATAACATATAAATATTAATAACTTCTGAACGCAAATTTATATTGAGTAATTTATTTAAAAAGCATATGAAGCTAATATGATGGAAATCTTTAGAAATGAAATGATGTTTGCTTAGCTTAGGTATAGAGCATCCAATAAGGATTACTGTCAATCCGAACTGTCTTTCTGATAGTTTTTTCGATATTTATATTCAGTATAGTCTGGCTGGCATTCACCTTTAAAGAACGTTGACATTCACCCAAATTCACTTTGAAAATTAGTCGTTGGTTCATTATCCGTCGAACTGTGGGTAGATTTCATATTTCACAATCCCTACATAATGCAACAACACAAACATGTTGTCAGAATGGGGCTACTGAAGTAGATATTGTCGTTGTAAACGAAAATATGAAAGAGGATCCACTATAATCCATTCGATATCGGTGGCAGTAATTAGGACTCCGTCTATCTACCAGGTGAAAAAATGTTGGCTAAAAACTCAGCGGGTGCAGGAATTAAAACCACAATACCAACGGAATTGGACTCCAGAGCAGTTTGATCCATTATTTTATTGCAGAATTATGATAAATGACGAGAAAGTCCATGTACAATATATGTAGGAATACCAAACTAGAAATAGAAAGACGTCTTTCATTTCCAAATTTCCAATTCATTAATAAACAGTAGAGTGAGATTCAGGTGAGACTTTCCATACCCTACTAAATCGACAAAATTTCACTGTCTGGTGCGGCTTGCACATGGGTGTCATCATTGGTTATTATTACTTTTCAAATGAGGCAGGAGCTCGTATTATGGTCAATGATCATGTGATCGTTACGGGATCATGGTAAATGAATATTTCTTGGAAAATATAGATGCTAGTGATCCTGGCCAGGTATGGTTTCAACAGGATGGCGAGATGTAGTCTCACAGGAACAGGATGGCATTATGTGCCAAATAGCGACACAAACCATCTGTTTATTATTGAATGCATGTTTTAGCAATATTCATGCCAGGAACAAAAACACCTTAGCTACTTACGTCAAAAAATTAATGTGTTTTTCTTTTGGGTTTTTAGATAATTTCCTTAAAATGTTAATTTTAAAAAAGCAAGAACAGAAACGCATCTCTTTGCATTTATCCTTCAACTTGTCTAACCAGTAAAAGCTTTTGGGATTCCATTTAAATTGTCATTTATATTGCTGGGCGGACTTGATTCGACTTAACCTAAAACTGGGTAGCTTCTGTAGAAAAATGAAAAGCTTCCCTCCTGACTTGATTTATGTGCATTTTAATTAATTGAAGATTTCTCTTATCCACAGTTCCACCCGACATTCTTGATTATCCCATCAGCACGGGTATGATGGTCCGAGGGAGAAGTAATGTCACTCTAAAGTGTGTTGCAACTGCTTCTCCAACTCCTACTATAACTTGGCGAAGTGAAGGTGGTGAACCAATTCAATTGGCAGGAGGACAAAGCTGTATAGTTCCTACATAGCCTTATTGTCTCATGTATATACATACAGACTTTCATATCTAATCATAATAACGTCACTACAATTCATTTAATTCCATCTCTGTATGGCTCACAGTCATTAGCTACAATGGATCGATATTGACCATAGCAAGACCGAATCGACTCAATATGGGTCCATACTTGTGCATCTCAACAAATGGTATCCCGCCAACAGTGAGCAAATGGGTAATGCTGATTGTCCAAAGTAAGTTAATTAGTTATGTCTAAAGATATTTGGGGAGTCCGTTTTAATATATAAATTGATATCTATCCCGTTTCTATAGTTCTACCCATGATCTGGACTCAGAACCAATTAGTAGGAGCTGCCAGTCAGAAGGCTTTCCCAAGTCGATTAACTACTGAATGAAGAACGGCACACTCATTATTCCATAAATACTTTATTAACTCTGCACACCAACTATACCGGGAAGTGTTTGCTTTTAATTACAGACGACCGTTTTGTACCTGAAACATATGAGACCGGATATAAAGTCGTAATGAAGCTGAGACGGTCAAATACGTGGACATTGGAGATCTCTGATCCTAGAAGTGCTAAAAATTCCGTTGGTGATGCTGATGGTGTCGTAAGTATGAGCTTAATTTTTAGGTTATGTCTGCTATTACTGGTGGGGGTAATTTGATTAGGGTAGAAGGGAGAGATGAGGAATTTGGGGAAAATAAGCTCTCTTAGTACTGGCATGGCCGTATAAATTTTACTTGCTTATTGATTTAATGAAATCTGTGACGATTGCAGTTGTCGGCCCGTGTACCTCTTTGGGTATAACAGAAAATTGTTGAGGATTTTTTTTTAATTGCTGGTCTTTCCTAGAAATTACTACTTATACAATGATTTCGATAGTTAATCCGTTTATTCGAATCTATACTGATAAATTGACATCTTGCATTGAACTAACATTTTCATAACTGGAAAAACCTTGAAAAATTACATAAATTACAAAATGTGGACATTGTGGAACAAAAAACATTGCGTGCAGTCTCTAATTAGGTCATCAAAAAATTTACTCATTTTATCCATTCTTGGATAAATTTGTGTATGTGACTCATTTTCGACTCATTATTTGCTTAATTTAAGTTATTTCACGCGAAGTATTTATTTCCAATAGATGTCGCTTATCCTTTTATATTTCACCTAATAATATTGTTCAGGATGTTGTTTAACTTTGCACCTTCCCTATGATTTATATTTGAATGCCGATCGAATTATTTTGACGGGGCCACAATATTTCTGGTATGTATAATCCTGAAACTCTTGTTTAGGAACATTGGATTCCATGTACTTTACACATAGGAGTAAAATATTCTAAGTGTTATGTTCCACGTAATACAATTGTGGTAATTTTTCACCGGGTGATCAATTTTTACGAGGTAGTTCAAAGATTCTTTTTGGGATTCTCCGGTATGAAATGTTCGATTATTTCGTTTTCATATAATTTTTTATTTGTTAGGCAACGTTTCGGGTCAGATTTGACCCATCATCAGGGCATTAGGAACATTAACGATGAAGAGAGAAGATCTTTCGGAGGAAATTGTCACTAACACATAAAAACACTATTGTACGTTAAAAATTAAGTAAAAAGATAAATAAACACAAATAAGCACAAATTAACATAGACAAAAATAAATTAAAAAGATTAATAATTAGAAGTTGTCGAACACACAAACACACTAGTTTTAGTTTCTGTGACCTTTGATTTTGTTTTCTTTTCTTTTTAATTTATTTTTGTCTACGTTAATTTGTGCTTATTTTTATTTATTTATCTTTTTACTTAATTGTTAACGTACAATAGTACAATACCCAACCAAAACGCAGTTGGTCTGGTGAAAACCAAAGCCGACTGTCCACATACTGATCCCCACCAAAAATGGTATGACACGCAAGTGGGTCTCCTTCTGGTAACAGGCAACCGCAGGAGTTTTACATCTTCTCTCGTCTCCACACGCGCAAACCATATACGCAAAAGTGGACGTGTGACTCCTGTAAAGCAATAAGAAATCCAAGTGATTAGATGACGCAATGCAGATCCTTTACCCTTTATATGTTCATTAGAGTTACATCTACATGAAAAGCAGGGACTAGAGAACCTTGTAGCTATCGGAGACATAAATATTAACATTTTGGAAGGGGGATGACAGAAATTTTCCTCGTATACTTAGATGATTTAACTAACGCAGGTTTTTTAATACTGTTACGTGCCACAAAGTGAATCAAGCGACATCTGTTGGGAATGGAAACAACTTTAGGTTAGTGACATCTTAGTAAACTTTGGGTTCGGAGAACGGAATATTCAGGAAGGTTCTAGGATAATTCGTAGAGTATAAATACGGCGCTACTCACATCCAGGAGGCGGAGTATTATTTCAGACAGCGAAGTGAACGAAGTAAACTATTTGGATTGCGATAATTAGAAGTACAGTACTAGCAATAAATAAAGAGTTGATTTGGTAATTGTTTGTAAATGTATAAAAGTAAATAGTGAAGTTAAATAAAAGAAAGAACTTGTTAATTATATCTGAAATATTGTGTTTTAAATAACGAACTAAGGCCACGCTCGTAACCATACATTTATTAGGCTGCACTAGAAAAGGCAATTTTACTAGTTCATGTCTGGATTACATATACTACAAAATAAACAATAATTTAGACATATTGGAATCGGCTATTTATATAACGAACACCTAAAGTAAAATAAAGTTCGCTTCTACAACCAATACGAACTTTTCAGGTATAAGAACAGAGCAATCGCTTCCACAATACAAAATAGACCTAGTAGATAAAATTAAATTAGAGGATTGGACTATGGTATTCTATGAATGTAACGCTAGTAAATATTTTGAGGATATCACTAGTATCTTAGATAAGTTGATACGTGAATCAACCATGTTATTGACAACCCGCCGTAACAAAAAAATTGAAGCCATAGGTGACTATAGGAATCTTAAGATCAATTAGACATAGAGATAAGCTAGCTAAAAAGATAAAACATCAACCTTTTAATGAACCGTTAAAATCTCAGTATAGGAAATATAGGAAAATATTAAACGCAATTATCCAAATGGAGAAAATAAGTTACCAAAGACGGGAATTTGAAAATATCTCAAATAATCCTAAAACACTGGGGGTAAAAATAAAATCAAATCGGAAACAAATAGTGGTGATTTACTTACTGAGCCAAAAAGAAATAGCAACAAAGTTAAATAAGTTTTTTACTAATACAACGATGAGTTAGCATAACAATGATGAGCCGTACGATTTCATAAATCCTAGCAGGTAACAATATTTTTATTTTTGCACCCATATCTGTAAACGAATTTTAAATGCTCGAAGATAACATATCCACAGGTCTGGATGGCTACTCAGCCAGAACATTAAAGAGTATTGGAACTTATGTATACATATATGTGAGCCTCTGTCTTATATTTTCAACCCAGCAAATGCAGGAGGTACATTTCCTGAAAGGCTTAAACGTGCTATGATTCCAAAACTGAGTCAACCAACTATAGACCTATTTCCCAGCTCTCAAGTTTGTCGAAAATCTTCAAAAAAATGTATTAAGGTTAGACTAATGGAATACCTTGAAAATAGGGACGTAACACAGACGTTCCTATTAAAAATCTGACTTGACAAAAGGTCTAAATTTTTGGACTTCAAACAACATAAATGCTATCTTAATATGATCCTAAGTGATTGAGTACCTGGCGGTCACAATCAGTTTTAGAAATAAAATAAAAGGGTCTGCGCAAGAGCAGGTAGATATCGCTTGTTTAGTGCGACCATATTTTTACCTCTAGCATCGGCCGACATTTACCATCAGAGCTACGAATTGTGTACACGCAATTTATTTTTAGATCGAATAAAAGTCTTTGGCGAATAAAACTACAGCTATTTGGCTTCATTTTCAATATATTTCAAAATTTTTATGTATTGCTATTTTCTCCTTTGGTTGACGTATTTTTAGAACCACATTTCATCAAATTTTTCTATTATTCATTAAAAAAGCAGGCTTGCAATAGCAAAGGCCGTCGAAGTCTGTTGTGAAATTATATTCAGCATTTAAGTTAGTCATTTGGGTATGTAATTATAATTGTTTTATGACCAACTTGAACCAACTTTTTTTTTATTATGTTTTTAGTGATGGAAGACGGAATTTTACGAAGAGAGCTCTTTGATGTTTGGCGAAATGAACCGAACATTTCAAAAAAATTAGCCTGTGTGTGTGATTATATAATAAGTAAACGTGGTTTCGAAGATTCTGATCGTCATATTCGGGAACAAGTACAAAAAAAAAAGTGCTGAGTTTTGTAAAAAACTTAAAGAACGGTGGACTAATTCTCACTACATATTGAAACGATTCTTGGATAAAAATAGTAATTGGTTAAATGTTAAAATTACTTTTGTAGAAGCTGACAGTGCTCAAGAAAGAAAAAACATCGGTCGATCCCGAAAGTTGTTCGAAGAGAGTAGTGACAGATCTCGAAAAAGGAAATTGAAACCTTTGTTGGAAACAAATACTGTTGGTGAGATTGTTCTTGCAGCTGAAATGAGTCTACGATCTACAGGTAGACGTGATGCAGCACAAATAGTTAAACAAGTATCAAGTTTTTCTCCAAAAAGAGCTACGAAATTAAAAAAAAGCGTACCAGTCACCAAGTGACAAAATGCCCATAAAGATGACATGTGAAAAGGCGTTAGCTTTTTTTGTGGATAAAAAACTCACAAAAGACCAGTACATCTCTATGCGTCAAATAAGCAAAGCTCACAATGCTGATATTTTTCCAAATTATCACATGATTCTTGAGGCAAAAAAGCAATGCTATCCAGATAAAATTAAGATCACTGACTACTCTGGAGAGGTAGAATTACAGTCACTGCTTGATCATACTATACAACGCATATTGTCAGTACAGTTGGAGGTGTTACAACAAGTGCGTGTGGGTATAGACACACTTCCAACATTAAATGTGGTCTTTAAGTGGGGCTGTGATGGATCCTCTGGGCAAAGCCAATATAAGCAGCTATTTTCGGCCACGAAAGAGGATGTGGATGATTCGTATACATTCATTGTATCAATAGTACCGCTACAGATGACTACCTATTCTGCTATTGGTAGTAGCAGAAGTCAAGAAAAGAAAATCATTATTTGGCAAAACCCCTTGCCTTCATCGACAAAATATTGTCGACCCATCAAAATAATTCTACAGAAAGAGAGCCCTCAGTTAACAAAAAAATAAATCGACAATATTAAATCACAAATAGCGGTACTATCTCCAACTGTTGTACAAGTAGAAGGTCGTGAAATTCTTGTAAAACAGGAACTTGTTCTCACTATGATTGACGGAAAGATTTGTAGTGTAATCTCGAATCAAGCTACTCAAAATTGTCATGTGTGTGGGGCAACCCCTTCTCAAATGAACAACCTCTGCCTCATACGAAAAAAAAAATCCAAATGAAACAGCGCTGACCCTGGGCCTATCAAGCCTTCACGCATGGATAAAATTTTTCGAATGCATCTTGCACATTTCATACAGGCTTGATATAAAATCGTGGCAAATACGAAAGGAGAACAAAGCTCAGGTTGAAGACAGAAAAAAATTAATACAAGATCGCTTCCGCAACGAAATGGGTCTTTTGGCTGACATACCAAAACCGGGCTTTGGTACGACCCATGACGGTAATAGCGCACGAAGGTTTTTTGAAAATCCAGCCTTTGCGTCGGATATTACTGGTGTAAATGAGGAGCTGATTCTTCGATTCGGAACCATCCTTAAAACAATCGCCAGTGGGTATAGCATAAACACAGAAGAATTCGAAAAATACTGTTTTGAAACAGCAGAATTATATGTCCAAGAATATAAATGGTATTATATGCCACAAAGTGTGCATAAGATACTTATCCATGGTACACAATTTATAAAAGAAGCCATACTTCCTATTGGAATGATGTCCGAAGAAGCTCAAGAGGCCCGAAATAAGGACTATAGAAGGCTTAGAGAATATCATACCCGTAAATTTTCTAGAGCGGATACAATGACGGACTTGATGCACATGTTATTAATTTCTTCGGACCCATTTGTAAGCAGTCTTCGAGTTAACCGTCAAAAGAAGGGCAAAAGTATATCTTCTGATGTATTGAGGCTACTCCAAGATCCAGGACATGATGAAGATGACGACAGCGATGATGATGATTACTATGCTGGAAATTAAATAGACGTACATCTCTATGAAGCCTGTAATTTTTTGAAATATATGTTTTATCCCATCCCAATCAGTGTTTTTTTAAAAATCATATTCATTTGTTATTTTTGCAAAAATTAAACTAAAAATCTTAATAAAAAAATAAAAATTAATACAAGAAAAGAATCATCAAAATCCATCAAGCCGTTTAGATTTTATGCGGGAATACAGAAATTCACATACATACTTACATACATAATGACCAAACACATTATACCCTCCGCGTTCGCAGTAGGGTAAAAATAATCATTTGCACTGAATATTCATGATAAACTATACCAGTATTAGGCACTCTTTCGGTACTTGAACCACAGTAAACGAAGAAATACTTTTGTCATGTCAGATTAATCATCGGAACCACTGTGAGACGTTGTAAATTCGAAAAATACTCTCAGATAATCAGGTTTCCCTGACTTTAGGAGATTATATAAGAATATTAGCGCATTTTGGTTTATATAATCGTTCAACGAGCAACCCAGTACACGGGGTCGTAGATGTGAGACATGGTCGAATCTACGAAGCCCAAAAATGAAACGAACACAATCGTTAAATGCCACATCTACCTTGCGGTGACAGACACTATCTAGTTTGGGAAAAATGATCATACCATCGGTAAAATAAAGGAAGATCAGTGTCTTGACAAGTTTTAGCTTAAGCTCAGTTGACAGAATATTGGGTGAAAGCCAGAGTCTTCGCAAGCCACTATAGACTTTTCCCAGCATAGAGCTGATATAGTCGCAACAATTCATTTTCGCATTCATCACAATTCCCAGGTTAGTTACTTTCTTTGAAACGGGTATCGTAAATTCGTTTAACTCTACTGTGGGAAAATCAATTAAATCTCGATTATTACAGCTGCAATAAAAAAATATACATTGCGACTTGACTGGATTTAAGACTAGTTTATTATATTCGGCC